>JAMAKP010000132.1:0-11120 GCA_023628455.1 Chaetomiaceae sp. B2702 | reverse complement strand
GGGGGGGAGGGCGGCTGGTGAAAAATAGAGAGAGAGAACATACCTGGGTAGGTCATCGGGATGGGCGCGGCGTCGTAGTCGCCCATGGCGCGGCGGAGAGGGGGCACGGTGACGAGCGTCAGGGGCCCCAGGGACCCGATCACGACGGACCAGAAGTAGCCGGGCCGCTCGCGCGCTGCCCAGCGGCTGTAGCGGAGCGGGCCTTGCCAGAAGCGGGGGGTTGCGCCGTTCATTCTGTCTTCTTTTTTTTTTCTTTGCTTTTTTTCTAGGGAGGGTGTTCGGAGGTGAGTGGTGTCTGGAGATATGCGGGTTAGATTGAAGTGTCGAATTTGAGGGTTTTGGTTCATAAGTTGACGATTGGAAGGTGTGGTGACGGTTGAGTGATGGGGAATGGGCAAATTGGTGAGCCTATGTACCTCGTGCTGTTTCAATTGGGCGGCAGCAACACACTGGCGGTGCGAGCAAGTCGTCGTCGTCGTCGTCGTCGTCGCTGTCGTCGATGACAGCTGCGAGCTCAAAGCTTGGCTGATTCGAAGGTTCCCCCGATTGCGGCGAAACTGCGGCTAATAACTGAACATGGTGGTTCAAGAGCTGGGACAGGGGATTTGGGACAGGCTATTCGTAGGTGGGCTAGTGGGTCCGTGAGCTGAGAAAACCCCCCCCCCCCCCAGATGCCAGTTCTTGGCAAGGCTACGTATGCCGAATCAATGCAATCCAATCCAATCGCTGCAGCTGTCGCGGGACGAAAAGCGCAAGCTTCCGTGGCATGAACTCGACGACCCCGAGTCTGCGCCCCGTCCAATTCAATTCCCCTCCCACAAACCGTGGTTGTCTAGGAGTGGGATAACGCTGCCCATCATGCGGTCCTTCCTTTCATTATTCGTTTTCCTGTTTGCGGCGGTAGTGTCTGCCGTCAGCACCTCGGGCAACCGGCTGCTGGTCATTCTCGACGATGTCGCCGAGAAGGAGAACTACTCCAAGTTCTTGGGCGATCTAGAGAGTATGCTGCCGACTCTTGGTTGTTTGGTGATGTGGGTTGGCTAACTATTTGGCAGGCAGAGGATTCCAGCTCTCCTTTGAGAACCCCAAGAGCGAGTCGCTTGCCCTGTTCCACCTCGGCGAGCGCACTTATGACCATATCATCCTCTTGCCGACCAAGACGAAGGGTAAAAAACACGCCCATAAACCCAACCCAATGGCATCAGGAACTAATAGTGACAAGGCCTCGGCCCCAACCTGACACCAAACATCCTCGTCGATTTCATGAACGCCAACGGCAACGTCCTCGTCACCCTCAGCTCTGGCGTCGCCGCCCCCAATTCGCTCGTCTCGCTGCTCTCCGAGCTCGACATCCAACTCCCCGTCGACCGCACCGGTCTCGTTGTTGACCACTTCAACTACGACGCCTCGAGCGCCGCCGACACACATGACGTGCTCCTCCTCCCGCGGCCCAGCCCCGTCCGCCCCGACGTAAAGGACTTCTTCGGCGCAGGCGCCGGCAAAGACCAGGTCCTCGCCTTCCCGCGCGGCGTCGGCGCCGCTCTCGGCGCAAGCGAGCTTCTCACCCCGATTGTTCGCGCCCCGCGCACCGCCTATAGCTACAACCCCAAGGAGCAGAGCGAGGTGGTGGACGACCTCTTCGCGGCCGGCGAGCAGCTGTCGCTGGTGTCGGCCTTCCAGGCGCGCAACTCGGCGCGCTTTACGCTAGTTGGCTCGGCCGAGATGCTGCAGGACAAGTGGTTCGACGCCGAGGTGACCAAGGCAGGCAGCAAGACGGCGACCAAGACGTTCAACCGCGAGTTCGCCAAGCGCGTGAGCGGCTGGACGTTCAACGAGATTGGCGTGCTGCGCGTCAACTGGATCGAGCACCACCTCGATGAGGCAGGAGCAACGAACGAGTCGAACCCCAGCATCTACCGCATCAAGAACGATGTCGTAAGTTTTCCACCTCACTTCTCACACCTCTCTATTTTTTATTTTTTTATTTTTATTTTTCAAAAAAAAAAAACCCCACCACTTTTCTAACAGAACATTAGAAATACACAATCTCTCTCTCCGAATACACGTGGACGACCTGGGCCGCCTTCGCCGTCCCCGCCAACGACGCCCTCCAGCTCGAGTTCTCGATGCTCTCCCCCTTCCACCGCCTGCCGCTCGCCCTCGACGCCGCCCACTCGTCCGAGTCGGCGTCGGCCTACAGCACCTCCTTCAAGCTGCCCGACCAGCACGGCATCTTCAACTTCAAGGTCAACTACAAGCGCCCCTTCATGTCCAACGTCGAGGAGAAGAACACCGTGTCCGTCCGGCACATGGCGCACGACGAGTGGCCGCGCAGCTTCGTCATCAGCGGTGCCTGGCCGTGGATTGCTGGTATTGGCGTCACGGTTGCCGGGTGGCTGGCGTTCTGCGGCTTGTGGATGTACAGCGCCCCGGTTGGGGGAAGCAGGGAGACGAAGAAGACGCAGTGAGGAGGGACTGGGGTTTTTTTAGTTTTGGTTTTTTTTTGGCAGAGTGTATGTTGAGAGGGACATAGATGGAAGTAGTTGATTGCGTTTTTCTCTATTGATTGGTTTTTGTACAAGATACACCGTACCGGAGGGATGGGCGTAAACTCTAGGTTCTCCAAAAGCTATGAATAAACGGATGGCCATGATCATTTGTTCTTCCAGTCTCCGAAACAAACAACAAAAATAAGAATAGAAAAACCAGGATGGTCGGAAACGGAAGAGTGTAAGGTAGAAAAGAAGGATGACGGCCGGGCAGGAAACACGACCCAAGAAACAAAACAGTGTGAGAAGGCCCTCAGATAAGCTCTCTTACAGTTCTCATCGACAACCGACAGGCAAGCCTACTGCTGTAGGCCAGATCCCGTCTGCTGCCATGCAAATTTGGCTTTTTGGACCTTCCATCATCACCGGGCAACACTGTTTTGTCTCAATAGGGTCTGTCTCCTCTCTCATCCAACGACAAGGGAAGAGGAAGAATCTAAGAAACGGTCGACAGAAAGAACACTGAAAGAAACGCTCACCGTCCCACTCTCCCCTCCCATAACAGACAAACAACTCCCTCCGCCCACCTGACGCTTGCCCACCCATACCAAGCAGCAGAACACTCTGTGTGAGAGTGATATCCCTTGCTCGCTGCTCCGATTGAAAACTACTTTTTGTTGGCCGTCACTGGTGCTGCGCTGACGCGCAGGGTGTCCCCTCCCCCCCTCTCTCTGCCGACCCCTCGACGCCGGCGCGGGTCCCCGAAGAAACCCGAGCCAGCGCGGCGAGACGACAGAGAGAGAGAGAGCGAAGCCTGCGCCGGCGCACCTCGAGGGAAGGTTTGTCGTCATGGCAGGAGGGAAGGGTAAACCGCTTGGTGTGGGATCGGTATCGGGTTGGATGAGGGGAGAAGAAAGGTAGGTATGGGAGAAGGGTGGATGGTGGGCTGTCTGAAAGTGTTGGTTTTGGGGTTCTTGGTACAACTTTGGGGGTATACGCTGCTCAGATATCCATTCTTGTGCTCTCACCCTCGACCGCGTCTCGCTCCTGTCGGCAAATGCTGTGATATGCGCAGGGAGACTGGTTGAGTCGAGCTCGGGTTTTTCGTCACCGCAGACTGGGTTGATTGGAGTATAGTGAGAGCTGATATCACTTGATATCAGGCAGTGCCTGCTGTAGGTGGGTGTCGATTGATGAACTTGGTGTGGTATGCCCGGCACTCGCCCAGTGGCACCGCCAGGACGAGGCGAAAAAAATACATAAATCGGGCAGCCGGTGTTGTTGGCCGTATATCAATTGATTTCGCGCGCAACATCCCAAAATTAGAGATGACGCAGTTGAGCAAACTGTTTGGTGTTTCGCTCAAGTTGCCAGCCGACGTTGTCTGCGCAGGGTGGGTGGGGAAAGAAGATGGAAACGCGCTGGACCGCGTCGATTAAATAGGCTGTGGGGCTAGCGTTAGTTGTCCACGCCTCTATACGTTAGTGTAAGAGCTCGCGCCACAGCGCCACACTCGGAGCAAACCACCTGCAACAAGGCTGTGAATTTCCAGATCAGGCCGACTTCAACATCGTCAAACTCGTCGCGCAGCCCGGAACCTCGACCCACCCGCGCGCCCTTCTTCCCCTACACACACACACACACACACACACACACACACACACACACACACACACACACACACACACACACACACACCCAAATTCCAGTGTAGCTCATCCACCATCAATCAGTCAACATGGTAAGACCCCCCCCCCCCTCTTCCACAAACCCGACCAAAACTACACCCAGCAAAATCACTAACCGTCCCCCCCCTTCAGGCACGCAACTCGGAAAAGGCCCAGTCCATGCTCTTCCGCTTCCGCGAAGCGCAAGCCGCCGACCTGGGCATCATCGACGCCGGACGGTCCCGGCGGCCGCGCGCCATCACGGAGCAGGACAGCATCCCGTCGTGCGAGAAGTGGCGGGGGCAGGTGCTCAAGGAGATCTCGCGCAAGGTGTCGCGCATCCAGGAGCCCGCGCTGTCCGACTACCAGATCCGCGACCTCAACGACGAGATCAACAAGCTGATGCGCGAGAAGCACATGTGGGAGGTGCAGATCCGGAACCTGGGCGGGCCCAACTACACGCGGAGCGGCGGCAAGGTGTACGACGAGGCCGGGCGCGAGATCCAGGGCGGCGGGAAGGGGTACCGGTATTTCGGCCGGGCCAAGGAGCTGCCCGGGGTGAAGGAGCTCTTCGAGGCGGCCGCGAAGGCTAGGCAGGAGGACGAGAAGCCGCTGGAGGAGAGGGTGGATCTGCGGAGGCAGGTGAGCGCCGGGTATTACGGGTACGCGCCGGGCGAGGAGGATGAGGAGCTGCTGGAGTATGAGACGGAGAGGGAGACGATGGCGTTTGAGGGGCTTGCGAAGGCCGGGCCGGCCGAGACGCCACCAGGCTGGGAGCCGCTGCCGGGCGATGTGGGCGACGGGAAAGCTTGGGAATTGCCTACGTTGGAGGAGGTGCAGCAGGAATTGATTGAGCGGAGGAGGAGGAGGTTGTTGGATCAGTTATAGGGGGGAGTTTCTCGACCGGTCATTTTTTTTGTAGCATTTTCATGGTTTGGTTTGGCTCGGCTCGGTTTGGTTTGGTCTGGCGTTGATGGTGCAATGGGAACAATCGCGATTGGGTTTGATGGAGTTCTGGTCTCGAATAACGTCTTTTGAATACCCTGCAAAGTGACTTCGCTACGTGTTGATATTAAACTGGCTATGCAAAAATTCTAGACATTGCTTGACAAGCTTTCCTTACTAGGTTAGATGCATGTCCATACATAGTCTACATGGTGCTCAAATACAAGTCGCTTCTGGTATACAAAAATCCAATGTCAGACGCCGACATGTGCCAAAATACGTGTCCCGCCTACAATGCCGAATCGAACGAAAATAACAACCATGTCTAGCAACGCTTCGGCCAGTTCTTCTCAATCCAACCAGCCATCAACTCGGTAAACGACCCTTCAACATACAGTTGAATGTCCCTGTCGCTGTACTCGCCACCGACCAATCTCAGTGCCATCAACACCCACGGCGTGATGAAGTCCAGGAACACAAGATCCACAGTCTCCGGTTCGCCATCTGAGGGGAGGCTGACCTCGGCCTGGATACAGTTGGGCATGGCGTAGAAGTTAACAGGTGCATGAAGGGTATCGTCGCCGTCGCTTCCGATATCATCTCTGGTGGTATACCCCTCAATCAGGCGAGGTCTCTCGTGGCTATCGCCAAGGGGCTTCTGCTGGGCGCCATCCGCGGCGGTATCAGACGCAACCTCGTGGATGATGGACTCGTGAATGGCAAACTGCTCCGGGCTGGCCATGAACCGGTTGTCCATCGGAGCTGACTCCATAATCCTGCCGGCATTGTTCAGCAGCTTAAGGACTTTCCGCGCCATGCCATAAGGGACGTCAGGAATGTACGTCAAGACGCTGAGGAAGGGCGAGACGATGAAGGTTGTATCCCTGGTAAAGGCGCCCTTGAAGATGTCGAAGCGTATAGCGCCCGTGTTGAGAATGACCAAACGGGGCACGTCTCCTCGGCTGGTGTTGACGGCTACGTCTGGGAGGACTTCCTTCTCCAGCCAGCTGTAGATGCTGTTCTCTCCCGGATAGGGCGACCGAGACATCCAGAGCGTTTTCGGGGCGCAGCCAAAGGCATAATCTAGATCGAGCTCCCCGCGGGCTTTGGAAATCATGGCTGATACGTTGCGGCCGTGTTCCGTAGGGAACGCGGCGGCATCGAGGCCAGTGTGGTACTGCAGACCAAGCAAGTTGTTGTCGATGTATCTGCGGTGGAAAGAAAAGCCTGCGTCTTCGGAGAGCGCCGTCCTCTCCAGCTGGCCCTCGACGGACATCCAGCCGATGGTCTCAAAGTACCTCCCGCTGGCCACAGCAAACGACCGCGAATCGTAGGAGGTGGCGTCCCGGATGTGGACATGGCCGCCAAAAAAGAGAATCGGAGTGAGCGGGTTTTGCTTGCGGATTGCCTTGAAGATGGTCTTGAACTCGGGCATCTGCACCCCGACATGCCCAATCACGACAAAGACGTCTGTCTCTTCCCGGATGGCTTCTTGGAACCACTTCTCCCTGACGGTCTCCCTGACCGGCTGGACGACGGTGTTGTTGGCATTGCCGGTGAAGTCGAAGAGGAAGCCAAAGGCGACGATGTCCAGCTTCTGATTCTTGGTCTGGAACTTGCGATATCTCTGCGCCATTGGCGTCTGCTCGCCCGTCTTGGGGTCTATGTAGTCGAGATTAGAGGCGACATAGTTCGCCTTGAAGTTGGGAACCGTGTGCAGGTGTTCCCCATCGGCAGTCGAGGCGATGTACAGCTCGTGGTTGCCCGTGCAGATGATGTCGACATCCTGTTCCCGGTAGATGTCGTAGTAGTATTTCCCCTTGGGATCGGATCCGTCGTAGAGGCCGTTACCCTCGACGCGGTCTCCGGTGTCGACGAGCAGCACGTCAACGCCCTCTTTGTCGGCTCTGCTGCGCATGTGCTGGGCGAACGAGACATAGTCCCCCCAGTCGGCCGAGTACTGCGACTCCTGTAGATGCCCGGCATGCCATCCGTGCGTGTCTGTCGTATGCAGAAAGTTGAGTTTGCCCCAGACCAGATCACGCATCGGCGCAGGGACCGGTTCCGCTGCACCGGGCTGCGCGGCAGCTGCCGTCCGGGCAAGGGCCCCAAGGGTGCTGCAAATGACGGCAATGCTGAACACCATGTCGTCCGATGTCTGATGTCTGATGTCTGATGTCTGATGCCCGATGTCCGATGTCTGATGTTTGATGACCGATGCCTGATGTTTAGACGATGTCTGATGTAATTGCAGTGTAATTCTGGCGTCCCAAAACCCCAGAGTTGCACGCCAACCTGACCTGACGTGCCTGACTCCCAAGTTGCCAACGCAAAATCGGCAAACCGATGGAAGTGGTCTGGTTCTGGAGTATTCACACTTCGGTTTCTCACCCTTCCAGTGCTGAGACAGCGATGATGTTGCTGCCTCCTATTGTTGGTGCGGGCCTGTGGCTGGTGGCTAGTGGTCACAAGGGGATTCCCATCTGACACCCAACAAACTCCCGATCCGCAGCAGGGGTCCCTGGCAGCTGATCCGACTGGCTCGTTCTTGGCGCCACCATCATGCTCTAGCCTCAACGAGAATCATCGTTCATGTGAGGTGAACCTTCTCACATGAATGCCGGAGGCTGGCTTCACCGGTCTGTATCGTCCAGAGAGTTTACTAAAATTCAAGCATTTTCACATTCTCTGAGAAAGTAGAGCAACATGCGCAGGTAGGTTGGCTCGGAGTCGCCGGACCATATACACAGTACCTAGTTATTCTGTAGTGATATTCGTACTTGGACAGCCAACGAACGAATCGCTGTGATTAAGACCGAAATCTGCTCCCGAAACAAGGTTGGCGGTTCTTAAGCTGCCGGAGCTATTCTTTACAGGGATCTGCCGTCGTCTTTTTCTTCTTTTTTTTCTTCTTCTCTTCCACCCCATTTATTTATTTCTTTACTTAATTTTTCTTTTTGCGGTAAAGCGGACTTGAAGACGAGACCTGAGCTTCTGGTCCACAGACTAGTCCTCGTGAGTAAGATGTGTCAAACGGAAACATTGCAGGGCAGAGAGCAAGCAGGTCTTGGAGATTGGGATCGAGGGATGAGCAGGTCGGCATGTCAATAACAAAAAGGGCAGCAAGAGTAAAGATCCCTCTAACGTTACTAGCATCCCCGAGTGGGTGGCGGGGGATTGGAGCAGGAGGCCGCGCCCTTCCGAATCAAGCCCGTTCTCTCGGGAGTGGACCTGATGATGGATGGTGGAGAGCCGTGTCCTTACCCGTTCCCGCTAAGACCCGCAACCCGTCTCGGAACAGGGTGGAGACTAGGCAATGTACAGTACTGGGAACTGAAACTGGGAGCTAGTGCTGGAACTGGAGCTGGACTCAAGCTATTGGATTCAAGCTTCCCAGCTTTTTGTTATGAACTCCCGGATCCGCCGGACAACCGGACAGGTTTCGGCTCGGGACAACAAATGAGGGAATTGTCTCCACAGAACAACAACAACAAAAGACTCCCATGCAGGTCCTCGGCCGGAGATCCGCCAACCTGCAGGCTCAGCCACCAACATACCGAGGCGAACAGGAGCTTCTGCTCATCCCGAAAGCAGGCCGAACCCCGCCAAGTTCGACGTGGAGGGATGAAAGTTGGCGCCAAGGCCCTTACACGACCCCGCATATACCCCCCCCTTCTCCATTTACCATTACGACACGCTTGCTTTTGGGAGGAGACATGGCAGACAGCACGCTGTACGGTACAATGGCCCCGCCGCCAGTCAAGCTGCAGCATCTTGAACGCCCTGTAGCAAGCAGGCTGTTTCTGGCACGCCCCGGGGCTGTCTTTTCGTGCTCCTTCGAGAACACCTACTCTGCGGGCTGGTTACACCTCCCCCCTTAAAGGCGCCGATCTCCCTGCATTCCGCACGTGTCCCTCTTTAAACTGTATTTTGAGCACGCGATCTCGTATGAAATACCTCTCGCGTTGCCTGCTGCCTCCGTTAAACCGCCCGGCGCCGGAATTGACGAGCAGGACTGATACCATCTAGCTTGTCAGATCTTTCCTCGTAGTTTCGTCCGAACCTCGTTGTCGTTGTCTAGAGCTCGCTTCCCCGCGCCGTCCATTGCGCTCAGATGCACGCGCTTTCTCTCGGCATTGTACACTGTTGCTTGTCTCTTTTCCACTCGTTTCCCTCTTGACCTTTTCCTCAACAATACCCAGCGAGCCTTTGGTAGACCATGTCGGAAATCATGATGGCCGCCACCATGGTTGACGACGTCCCACGGTATGCCCGCGCGGCGATTGAGTCCCTGAGCGCAGAGGACTTTGAGACGGCCTCGATCCGCTCGATTCGCTCGGCAGCTCCCTCGTACAGTAAGTACACCAGCTCAAACTCTCTACTAAATCCACATGCCTCAAGGTGTCCAGATCCAAACACCCTTCCTTCTTTTCCAACCACAACCGCCGCTAACACCCCTCCCCTAGCTTCCGAAGCTCCCTCCTACCACTCCGTCAACCCACACCCAGATCCGCTCCCAGCCTACTCGCCACCAGTCCGCATCACCCCTTCGGCGCCAACAGCGCCGCCACCCCCAAGAAACAACAGCGTCTCCTCCCTCCTCGACCTCGACGCCGCCCCATCCCCCTCCACCATCACCACCCCGCGCCGGCAAGGCCTGCCCCCGGTCCCAACAGGGCCCCCACGCCAGCAAAACGTCCCCTCCCTCTCCCAGTTCCGCATCCCCTCCTGGTCCTCCACAGCCCACGCCGCCGGGTCCAACCCCACAGCCCGCATCTACCAGAACGTGGCGCTGCGGCGCGCAGCCAACGCGGGGGCGGGCAGTTCCTCGTCATTGTCCTCATCCTCATCTTCGTCTTCGTCTTCGTCCTCGTCCTCGTCCTCGTCCTCGTCTTCGACGGCCACCCACCTGGACTGCCTGATGCGGCGGGTGATGCTGGAGCGGATCGAGGAGGAGGAGCGCAACAACCGGGTGCGTCCGCTGGAGGATCCGTATCTGGTTGGGGAGGAGGCCGCGGCGCAGGCGCGGCAGGAGAGGATGGCGAGGGAGAATAGCGGGGATGAGATTTTGATTCGGGAGAATCGGCGGTGGGATTTGTTTTTGGGTGAGTTTTTTTTCTTCTCTTTTTTCTTTCCCTTTTTTTTTTCTTTCTTTCTTTCTTCTTCTTCTTCCTCCTCTCTCTCTCTCTCTCTTTTATTTGTATTTTCTTTTTTTCAGTGCGCGGGCGTACATAATTGCCCCTGGACGACTGGAGAGCTACCCATCTGTTCTCAAATGTGATGCTGCTTTTGAGATAGTGACTGATGGACCCCTATATCAAAGCCCAGATGAAGGACCGGGAAGAGCGCGAGCGAAGCTGGAAGCGGTTCCGGAGGGATGCGGATCGCCGGTCCAACAGCCGGTTTCCGTTCCGCATTGGCCCGCGGTTTTAGGTTGGTGCATCTTTCGTCGGACTGGTGATTTTGGCGTCATGGGTTCTGGGCTGCAGCTGCTGCACCTGCAGATGCAGATGGCGTTGCGCGCTATTCGTTTCTTCCACTCGCTCCGACAGACCGATCTGCCCTCTGAGGCGTCATCTTTTTGCATTGGGAGGGCGTCTGCTTTTGTATCGTACTGGGTGTTCAAGGGTTTAGCATTTCGGGCTGGCCAGATTGACATGGACAACTTGGGCTCGGGTCTCATGGGTTGTTTGCACGAGCATGTCTGGAGCCGGATTTCGCAGAAATTGATAGCCAACAACACATACCGTACGCCTATCGATGATAACCCGCAAATGTGATCCAGACAACGCAAGCACCAACGAAACAATGGCTGAGACGCCGGGGAAATTGATGGGGGCGATCTCAGATAGGACAGATGATGGCCCGGTAAGTAAGTACTCTCCTCCTTTAGGAGAGAGGGGGGGGGGGGGGGGGGGGACAAAAAAAAAAAAAAAAAAAATAAAACAAAAACCACACCGGCAACCCCCCCACAACCCCGGGGGGGGGGGGGGGTAGCCGGCTACGAAAACCCGGTGGG
>JAMAKP010000130.1:0-16875 GCA_023628455.1 Chaetomiaceae sp. B2702 | reverse complement strand
CAACACACACACACAAAAAAAAGGAGGCAAGTATCCAGAGAGCCTCGCACAAGTAAATATGTGCCATTCCAGACCAGGCAGCAACCACCCAAATATCGAGTCAAGGAAGAAAAGACGACGGAAGGAGGATGAACGAACAAGGGGCGAGGCGGCGAGGGAACTGACATGACTCAAACCACAAGTCATATATCCGGATGTATTGTAAATACGACGAGGTTGAACTCTCAAAAATCGAGGACAAAGCAAACCGCCCTTCTCCACAGCATAGGGTAATATCGAAAAAAAGAAAGATATATTCTTCGCAGCAGGACAAAGCACACAAAGCCGCCCACCCAACCCTCCAAGTTTTCCCCCTCCCGAGGGGCCACCACCCACGCTCACGAGTATGCAGAAAAAGAGAGGTTACCACCCGACCGACAGCGACTGTATTGGATGGACCGCCGGGAATTTAGAATGCTTATGCTGGAAAGTGAGTTTATTCAGCCACCGAAACGCTAAAAAGGCAGATCTTGCCTACCGTCCTAGGAGGAACCAAAAAAAAGTGTATTAAACAGAACAGAACAGAAAGACAGGAGGCCGCCCTAGCATGACAGATAGGAAAAGGAAAAGGAGAAATGATCAAACTCCATAACTCCGCTGCTGGTCTGAACCGAGGCATTTCGTGTCGTGATACGTGTCAAGCCATCGTCGTCTCTGCCATGCGCTGCTGTGTTGAGTGTGTGGGATATCGTGAGAGCGTCACCATACGAGATGATTGGTCGGGAAGGAGGGTAATGCAACGAGAATCACACTGGGTTCGGGTCTGGGGGGTGGGCCAATACTGCGTGGTACGGGGGGTTCAACATGATTCGAGACATGTTCCGCCAGACAGTCGGGTGATGTCTTCCCTTTCAGGGGGACCACATCAGCCATCCATCTGACGGGACATGTGTTAGAGACCCTCCTCGCCGGCCTTGCAAAGTTGTATCTCGCGGCCCCACTCGGACTTGAGGACTTGGGAGGCAGTGATTCTCCGGCTCGGGTTGGGGTCTAGTATGGAGTAAATCACATTTCTGCAGCGAGCCTGGTTGTCTAGAGTTAATACCGTCACGGATCCCGCGTCGATCTTCTCTTTGTCCGAGACACTTACCCTGTGCAGCGCCTCGATCGGGCCGTAGCCCTCTTCGTCCCGACGCCCCTCCAGGTAACGGGTATAAAACTCGTCCTCGTCCTTTCGAGCGAGACGCCAGAGGTGGCGCCCGGTCCGCATGGCCATGTAGATGACACCGCAGGCCCAGACATCGACGGCACGAGCATCAAACTCCTTAGCAGTGTACTCTTCAGGGGCGATGTACGGCGCCGAGCCGCAGAGGCCGGACACCATGTGGGCGTCATTCTCCCAGGCCATTCGGAAACACTCGCCGTTGCCAAAGTCCGTGATCTTGAGCGCGCCGTGAGTCGTCAGAAGCAGATTCTCGGGCTTCAGATCACGGTGGGCAACACCCATTTCGTGCATGTACTCGACTCCGCGCATCATCTGCTTGAACAGGCAGTCGGCCTCCTGCACTTCGAGTTTGCCGGCTGACAGGACGAGCGTGTACAGGTCGCCGCCTGCGCAGAACTCCATCACCTCGCAGTAGTCGCCCTTAGAGTCCTTCACCAGGTCAAGTGTGTGGATGACGTTGGGGTGGCGGAGCGAAGACGAGATGCAGAACTCGGCCGTTAGACGCTTGCTGTACTTCTTCTCCGTCTCCTCGGGCCGCCGGCGGAACTCCTTGACGGCGTAGAGTTTCTCGCCCAGGCCATTATCCAACTTCTTGTGAGATATCCTCACGACGCCGAAGGCACCGCGCCCCACGACTTCTTGGCACTTGCCGTACTTCTCGGCCAGGGTTGCCGATGTGTTCGAAGCCGTCTTCTTCTCCGACGAGACACCGTCCTTCTCCTGCCGCAGGTTGTCCACCCAGTTGGACACCAACGAGAGGTCATGGTCGGGGGCCTGCTCCGGTTTCCTGCCAAGGAAGCTCTTGATCAGGTCGGTGAGCTTCTCTTGGCGGCGGCTGGACTTCAGATGATGTTCATGACCGCCCTGGACTTCCGGGTTGACCACGAAGCGCTGTTGCGGGACGTCCTTTGCGCTTGCTATCTTGGTGGGAGGGGGGGATGCTGCGGCAGGGGTCACATCATGGGACTTCTTGGCCTGCGCGCCACCGTTGGTCTCGGGGGTCAGGGAACGCTGAGAAGCGTCCTTGGTCGAAAACATGCGCGTCAAACGGTCCTTCATGGAACCCTTTTGCGCATGCTCAAGGGCGCCGGCGGGAAGGACAGGGTGTCCGTTTTGGCCGTTCAACTTTGGTGACTTGGAGGGAGCCTCGACCGACTTGATCGAGGGCGGCTGCGATGAGCGCGGCGAAATACGCGGCGAGCCAGACGCCAGAGATGCTCCGGAGGATGTCATGATGGGCGTCGTCGGAGGAGAGCCGAGCGTGCAAATTCGATGGTTGATGATGATGATGGTGGCGTGCAAGGGCAGTTTGCTGGTGTTGCAGAAGAAATATAAGCCGGTGAGGAGCGGTGATCCAAGCGATGCAGGTGATGCAAGCGAGTTGTAACGCGGGTTTAAGTCACTGCGCTTATGCAAGCGACAGCGAGCTTGGCGGCGAGGAACGCCTTGGGTGAGTGGGCAACGCCCGGTGGCTGTCGCCTGAACCGATCACAAAACGGCGGTAGTTGAGGAGGAAACGAGATGCTCGGTTCTCTGGACAAAGAAGGAGAGAAAAATTCGCTCGAAAAAGGGCCTCGACTTTTCCAGGCACAAGAAAATCCAGTTGTTGACAGTTGAGCCAAGTGGGGTGGAAAGGGAGGGAGTGGAGCTGGTAAGTTGGAAGACGGAGGGCGGAGGGCGGAGGGCGGATGGATGTTGATCCTCTTTTTTTATTTTTTTTTTATCTTTTATTTTCCTCGGGGTTTTGTTTGGGTTCGCGGTGCTAGTCTCCGACTTAAAAACAAAATACTCCAGAGGCGAGAAGAGGATTCCAGCAGCTGTTAGTTCCGGCAGCCCAAGACTGATGACTGCATGGTCAGGTGGAGGTTCGACATCGTGCAAGGGGAACGTTCCGATGGAGGGCGCGAGTTATTCCAGGGCAGGTGGGCGTTTCGTGGTCGATCGCCTCAAAAAGGCTGGCTGACGGCTCTTTACGGCAATACCAAGTCGCGAATGGGGACTGTTCTTTTTTTTGCTTGGAAAGTGCTGGGCCACAGCGTGAGGCGACCGGAGGCGAATACGTCTGCTGATCGCAAACGGGAAAGATGACGAAGCTGGCGGTGGGGAAGCCCAGTCTTTGAGTGGCAGCACAGCACAGCACCGCAACCGCACTGCCTCGCACGTTTGTATTTAGTGCGGCCCGGGCTGGGGAGAGATTCTGGCGGGAACTGGCAAAGTGGAAAGCGCTGGTGCGACGGACTGAAAGGGCGCTAGCCGTTGGCCCGGGACAGCCCAGGCACGACCGTCCTCGAGGACCGCAAACCAGACAACTGGTCCGGGGCTGGTCGGAAGCAAGATCCCAAGACTGATGAAGGGTTCCGAGACGTCAAGCACCGTCGGAGATGGGAATGAGTGGATGGCTCAGGGTTCAAGTACCTGCGGGCGCCAGAAACAAGGAAAGCGGACAAGGGGACGAGTGAGTGGCGGAAAACGGCTGGTGATTGAGGTAACAATGGCGGTACGCAACCCCCAAAGCAGCTTTATGTAATGGCATCGGACGGAGAAAGATTGGCCGCCTTGATGCAGCTCGCTCCCCGCTAGGTCGTGCTAGGTCATAGCCACGGAGACGACGTCCTCTCTCGAGCCCTTCCTTTGATTACTTTGGCTCGCCGAGTACTTTTAGTGCTGCTGTGTTCTGGGTTGATACATACATAGGAACGTGGGTGGGAGAAATGCATTCGAGGGTCGTGCAAGTAATCCATGTACGAAGTGTCAATCTGCACCTACCATGGTATCTGAATGTACAAGTACTGTCCACGATACTTCTGTAATTGAATTCAGGTACGAAGTACATGTCTCATGCCCGCCTGTATTGATGTTACATGGAATCGACTTACATGGGCTCCGTTCACTCTTGCAGGTCCCCGCAGTCCCAGTCCGATTTCACCTGCAGTGTCTTTGCTTCCCGCAGCCCGGGTCCCTTCCTGACCACGTCTTGCTTGGGACAGCGGGTTATGGAATCCCAGTATATTGCCATGCGGGTTGCACCTGTCCTGGCCAAACCTGAAGGGTCTCAGGGCAAGAACGGGCTGGCCCTGGAAGGTCCTCCGTCATTAGTCACTGCCAGCTGCCAATGCCCCGCCGAGCTGGCTATGAGGTGGCTTTTACAGCAGCTTTTGTGCCGGATTCGGTTGGCTTTCCGAGACAGGCAGTGCGTTTTTCTGCTCTTATTATCCTAGGCACCATACATACCTAGTACATACAGTACATACACAGTAGGTATTCCACACAAACTGCAGCGACCAACGTCGTTGCTCCTCCTGCCTCCTACAATACTGTAGAAAGTCCCCCATGCAATGCATGGTAGACTCGATTTGATCTGCAGCGAAACTGCAGTGTCGCTCCCCCAAAACGCCCGGGGACGCACCACAGCAGGGAAGCCAACTCCTGCCAATGGAGAGGGCCGCAGAGGGGACGGAGGCATGGAGGATGGAGCGTTTCCTCTCCATTTCCGATACAACGACGGCGGCATCGTCAACGACGCTACAGCACGGCATCGCATGTATTAGTCGCTGTCTTGGCGGGCCAACGCCTCTTGCGCGTGGGATCACTGGGATGGTCCCCCAATTATGTATCCACTCCAGATC
This sequence comes from Chaetomiaceae sp. B2702, assembly GCA_023628455.1. NCBI lineage: Eukaryota > Fungi > Ascomycota > Sordariomycetes > Sordariales > Chaetomiaceae > Chaetomiaceae sp. B2702. Next base: position 12,045 of record JAMAKP010000130.1, on the reverse strand, counting down.
CGACGGGAAAGTCTTGGCCGCAGGTTTGTTCCCACCGGCTCCATCGCCTCGCTGTCCTTCCCGGTGCCGGCGTTGGCGGCCTCCCGGCTGTTTGATGCGGCGGGAGGCCAGCCGAACCTGGACGGAGAACTGCCCCGAAGCAACCCGACAGCGCTCCGGAGTCTGCCGACTTGAAAGTGGAAAGCGGTGGGATTTGTTTGTGCAACGAACGCCTTTCTGCGCTTTTCGTCACCCAGATCCTGCGCCTGGTTACTATGTATGAGTTTCCAGGTTTGTTCGCCCTACGCCAGCGACGGTGATACAAGCTGACCGCCGAACCACCGGTCTGGTCAGACCCTCAAGCCAATTCTAGTTCAATTGGCCTGCAATTGGCCAACAAACAGCTCCTCCTTCCCCGTCCCTCCGTCCCAACATATCCTTGCTGCAGAATGCATTGCATACGCAGCATGCGTGCTCATGGCGCTCCCCGGCCACACTATGTCTATACTAGGTATATACAGTAGTACTGTCAGAGCTAAGGCACGCCTGCGTCCACACCAAGCACAAGAAGGACAGTGTCGTGCAGCAGCCCGCCGCCACTGGGATCAGCCCTTTGCTCTGCTCTATGAGGCATTTTCCCAAGTCCTTCCCCATTGTCTCGCCCCTACCGGCTTTGCAACTTGACCTACTTCTCGTCCCCATGCCACACCAACCCGCCAACCCGTCGAATTGTCAGCACCGCACGTTCTCGGCAGGCGGCCATTGGTCGAGTCGACAGAGAACTGCTAACTAACTGCGCGGACTTGTCCAAGAACTGCCAAGCACTTCATGCGGTCACACACATGCGACCCTCGGAACCTCTCCCGCCAAAACTACCCACTACCGCCTGTCGATATCCGGCCGCGGTTGAGGAATTGGAAACCGTCTCCTTGGCATTATTTTGCAACCGAATCAACATTCGGGATCTTCATCAGTTCGAGTGCCGTACTCCCGGAGGAAGCCATTCAAAATCGGTTTGCGCTCGCTGGACGAACCTCCTCCAGCCTCGTTTAACGCTATTACTTACGCACAGCCAAGACGCCTCCGGACCTTTGCCCAGCTTCGAGGGGCCGCCCGGTGACCATGGCCGGCCGTTTCACCGCCGCTTTGGGTACGGCCTGCAAGTGCAAGCTCTGGACCTTGTGCCGGGCAATACCAATATTCCAATGATGCCAACAAAAGCCCCAAACACGGCTCTCAACATGATCGCGGGAGAGGCTGCGCGACAGCGGTCCGCCTCCGGCCAGGATCATCGCTTGCCACATCACCCGGAAGATACGTTGCGGTGTGCACGGGCTGGTCGCGTATGTACTGTACAAACGTTGCTCAACGCACCGTTCTGGAAAGCTCCCGATCCTTGTTTCAGACCCTGCTTCTCGGGGCCACAGCGAGATGTTGTCCACACGTGGTCCAGGCATTCGTCCAGAGCTCGACGACAAACTCCCGCTTCGATGCGTTGCAGATCGCGGCCTGCACCAACGTATGTATATACATACATCCACTGTATGTTACTGTATGTTGCCTACGCCGCAGGGTCGCTTTCAGTCTTGGCCTGCCGCCGCGGAAAACAAAGTCGACATCCGGCCGTCGTTTCACAGGCAGCGGACAATCTACATCCTCTTCTCTTTGGCGGTCAAACATCCTCGAGGTTCTTCGCCGAGCAAGACAAGCTTTTGCCAAGGGCGCGGCGGCCGCCAAAAACGAGAATGACGACCTTTTACTTCCAAAAACCGCCTCTCTTTCCCTTTTGCAATATCTTTGTCTAGGAGACAGACCGTCTCCCCTCAGAATCGGTCCAATATTGCGGCTCAATGGTTCTCCCAGAGACTGAACGCCCGGATTGGGCCATGTCTCGGACAACATACCCCCCCTTCTCGCTCGGGCTTGTACTATGTAAGTTACCCAGCGATACAACTTGGCATACGGTACGTTACACCCTGTTTCAATTCCCCGGCCTTGCTCTTCTACTTGTCTCAATTGAGAAGGGGGGCCTCGAACTCAATATTTGAGACTTCTGGGGTCTATTTTTTTTGTTGCGCTGCGACGATCGGGGCTGGACTCGACCCGACTCTCCGGGCCAAGTTTTGTTTTATGTCTTGGCCAAGGGGGTCTGGACCCTGGAGTTTTGAAACAATGATCGTTCTGGGGCTTACACCGCAAAAAATGGGATGATATCTTCCCCCCTTGAACGGAGCAGCACGCGGCCATTGGGCCTCCTCCGGTAGGTGACATCTCGACATGTAAAAGTGTATTGGTAAATATATCCAAGGTAGGGAGGTAAGTGTCTGGACAGTGACACTCTGGACTATTATTGCCATGCAAGCAAGCATCGGGGGTCACGTTCTAAAATTCTGCCGACTTGGGGACGCACTGACGGGTTAAGCACCTATTCTATGCCGCCGTGACGTGACATCATTTCGATGGTGTTTGTACATACACTGCATTGAGGTCTAACTTTTCCATTATTCCTTAGGTTGCTGCTGCTGCTGTTGTTGTAGTTGTTGTAGTTGTTGTCCTAGAGAGGTGGGCAATACGCAGCCAGTCACTTCCTGACGCCCTCTGCGAGAACGGCGTATGGAGAAAGGAACTGATACTGATAGAGGGGCATCGGCAGTTAGGATGGCCTACATACATTAGAACCTACAAGTATATACCATGACCAACTCTGGCACTTATTAGCGAGTTACGGCGAAGTCGGGAGAAAAAAAAGCTTGCTTAATTGGACGTAGGCACGGGAGGGGTTGTGGCAGTGCATTGCAGCTCCCTCACCGGCACGGTGAGTTCAAAAAGGGAGGGGGGGATACGGCCCAGCTGTGCTATCAAGAGCCATTCGCCTTCACCGCCGACTCGTTTATTTTTTATAATAGCCGCCAGAGAAAACCGTCACTCTCAAGAAGTTGCAAGTCGGATTAGACCGACCGCTCTGTCTCCTGCGAAGAAAATGATACGATACCCCATCAATCTCACAGGCTGGTGTTCTCTTTTCCCGCTGTCCAAGCCCACTCACAGCGCGATGACGAACGACATACAGACATGAGACAACCAAAGGCACAACCCACCGCGAATCCCCGCGAAGAACCGCAACCCAGAAGTTCATGATGAAGCCCAACAAGCTTGGCCTCATTCACTCTCCCACCCAGCCTCGCCATTCCCGGCCTTTCCTCCAACCTCAACTCAGCTCTGACTCTGGCCACCCTCGCCCTCCCTCACAACCCCCTCCATAGCCCTCGCAACCAGCTCCGCAAACCTCGCCCCGGCCGCCTGCTGGCCCCCAGCAGCCACACTGCCCGCGACAAAGCTCCACGGACTGCTGCTCTGATGCCTCCCAGAGCTCTCATGCTCCCCAGCACAGCGCTCACTGAACCGAGTCTGATAAATCGCCGTGCCCGCCGTCCGCGGCCCAGCATCACCGCTCCCGCGGCCGCCCCCAGCCCTCCGGCTCGTTGATCTCTTGATCCTCTCCACCTCTGCCTCAAACGCCCTGTCATAGACATTAAAGTCCACGACGGTCGGCGAGTCCGAGACGATGTCTGCCGCCGGGGGCTGATCGGTGGGCGCCGTGGAGAAGTCGTCCATTCCGCCTGTTCCGATTCCGAGAAGGAGGGGTTTCTGGGGCTGATGCTCGTTGTCGTGAACCGCGGCAGATGGCGATGGGTCTGTGTTGTTGTTGTTGGTGGTGGTGGTGGTGATGGTGGTGGTGGTGGTGTCGACTGAGGGGACCCGGTTGAGGAGCTGGTCGAGGCTTGCTTTGCCGCGGTTGGCGAGGAATTCCCGACGTTCGCGGAGGACGCGGGCGGCAAATTCTGCTGTGGATTGGGAGGCGGAGGCTTTTTCTTCGGGAGGTGGGGAGGACGGGACGGGGCCAAGAGCGTTGTTGTCGTGCTGAGGTGTCTCGCCTGTGGGTGGCCGTGGGGCGAGGAGGCTCTTGAATTTGCGGATGGCTTTCATCTGGTGGGGTATTAGTTGCTGACGGTGAGTGGTTGTTGGTGGTTTACTGGACGGAAACTCACCACGCAGATTAAGTGGCTCATCCGCCGAGTGAAGGCGTGGTTCACTTCGAGTGAGTTGGGCGGATCGACGGGGTCGGAACAGTTCTCTTCGGCATCGAGTAAGGGGTCTGTACCCCCTTTCGTCACCCAAGGGTGTCCCTGGAAGTGGCTAAGTATTCTGTGACTCATGGATAGAGCGTTTCAGAGCGGCTTACCCGGAGATTCGTCATGACTATCCTCTTCTCGGGGTCCTTCTCCAGCAGTTTTCCCATCAAATCGACGAAATCCGGGTTCTCATCAGGGGGCAGCTTCGGCGTCTCGGTTCTGATCGCCTCATACATACCCAGAACGCCGTCTCGCTCAAAGGGTATCCTTCCGTACCGTAGGCAATACAAGGACACACCCATGGACCAGATGTCGGCCGCCTTGCCCGACACATCGCCATGCTTAGCGACGCAGAGCTCGGGGGGGAGGAAAGCAGGGGAACCTGCTGATTTGGCCGTCCTCATGTCGTCGGACTTCTGGAACATCTCGGACACGCCAAAGTCGACAATCTTTAGCACATCATCGTCGGTAAGCAGGAGGTTCTCGGGCTTGATGTCACGGTGAACGACCCCCTGTGAGTGCACTGTAGTGGTGGCATAAGCATCTCCCAATCAACGTGGATGGGCCATGGCAGACTCACGATACTCGATGCCGAGGATGAGGTCACGGAACCAGTGGCGACATTGCTCCTCCGGGTAGGGGTCCGCGGATTCGCCGAGGTTAACCTTCATGACAACGCCCTTTTTGCACATTTCGAGGACCATGTACAGGCTGTCGTCTTCAGGGTCGTCCAAGACCTCGATGAGCTGGACCAGGTTGGGGTGGTTCAGCTTCTTCATGATGGCGACCTCTTCACGAATAAGAAATAGCGCGTCCTGGGCCTCTTTGGCTCGCTGATCCGCAAAGCCCACGATGGGGGCATCAGGAGCGCCAAACTCTGCACGGTGGAAGCGGCCAAGGTGCCTTGGGCCGTTACGAAGGATATTGGATTGGGCACGTTTCCTGAGACGTGCCTTGGAGAATGCCTTGACAGCCTGGAAGGGATCAGCGACTCGCCGCACTTCTTCACAGATGGGGACGCACATATTCAGTGCCGAACTGGTCAGTAGCCAGGTGGACAGCGCCATACGAGCCGCGGCCTATTTCGTCCTTGATGTCGTACTGGTTGATATGAAGATGTGAGCGGCCCTCTGAGTCCTCGTTGATGTACTTGGAGCGCGCGTTCAGCGTTTCCTATAGGATGCGGTGAGTATACACAGCACAGTCTGGGCTGGAACCGCCACACAAACACACACACACGCGCGCACATAAACACACATGCACACACCTTAATCTCGCGGTGGGCAGAGGGCGTCCTCCGGTGATGTCTCAGGGGACTTGGGAAGCTCTGCACATCGGGCGGCGCCGAGCTTGGGCAGAGGGCTGTTAACGCACATTCCGGACGGAGGATACACGGACCTACTGAGGGTATATCGGGGCCGGTCTCGGGCCAGTATCGCCATGAAACTCGACCTGGATGCCCGGCGAGACCAAGCCCGCGGGAACTGCCGTATGGATTTCTGGAGTCATTGGGTCTTTGTCGCCCGGCCGCGGGCGTAGTGGTAACGTAAATGTCGTAGGGCGGGCTTCTGGCTGTGTGTCTGTCCCCGTTTGGCGATGCTCTTCATCGGCCATGGCCAAACTCTTCTCTGCCCCCACTAGCCACTCGCGGGTGTTTCTGGAGAAAATAGAGACGGGAGATCTGGTTCCAGACCAGCGGGACAGCTGGGGCTCCCTGGGCACCAATATCTATCTGCAGGGCTACCCAGAAGCGGTTTGGCAGGCCGAATGTGTCTGCGGGCACTTCGCTCACAAGGTCGCGGCCCTGCGGGGTATGGGGATGGGGCAGACGAGCAAAAGCTCGTTGAGATGTATCATGCAGGGGCGCAAACGGAAGTTCTTATCACTGCGAGCGCTTTGTTGTTGCGAAATGAGGATGTCGGGCGGCCGTCGAGGGCGAGATGCAATGGGTTTTTTTTTTTATCGTTTTTGACCGATGGCTTTCCCAAATCGCGAGGCAGCGGTCAACCTTTGGAAGAATGGCCGCCTAGTGGTTACCAAACGAGATGGCCGCACTTTGGGAGCTCTGAATGAGCTTCTGGGAAGTGGTGTGAAAAAAAAGCAAGTTGCAAATTACGTTACTCGACTTACCTCAATCAACAAACAGTCCCACCCTACACGGCAAAGCTGAGCAGCCTAAGGTTGTCCCAAGGCCGGGCCTAGATCACATCGAGCCGCTAGGTTACCGCACTTCCTCGTAGGGCAGAGAGAGTAGCTGGTAGCCCCTGGGCTCTCGTTCCCTAGTGCCCCTCCACCCCCACTACCCCGCCGAGCTGAGAGCCTCACAAAATAAACGCCAAGACAGCGGATGGCAGGCAGGTGACAGGGATGGCGGCAGCACTCTCGCATAACTGGTCAATCAGCGGCGAGCCAGAGGGTAGCTTCGTGCAACCTACAACCCTCGCGACCTCGCTCCGATTCGAAGAAACCCGACATCATTTGAGCCGCCCGAACAACTCACTCCCCCGGCTTTGGCTACCCTGGCTGCACTGTCGCCGTCACCCCGTCCCAATCCTAGTTCCGACCGGCGACCGGCCTCACTGACCCCCGGAGCAAGCTCATTTCGCCCGCCCAGGGGATCCTCCCCGCCCACCGCCCACCGCCGCCATGGTCGTCTACTCGTTCTACATCTTCGACCGGCACAGTACGCACGCCCCATTTGCTCCCCTATCGCAAAGATTGCCAACCTAACCATGCCCCTAGCGGAGTGCATCTACTCCAAGACCTGGCTTCCCTCGACAGCGGTCTCCTCCTCGGCGGACGCCTCGGGCGGAGTGGTCGGGACGAGCCACAAGCACTCGGCGACGGACGACACCAAGCTCATCTTCGGCACCGTCTTCTCGCTGCGCAACATGGTGCGCAAGCTGGGCGGCGACGACGACGCCTTCGTGTCGTACCGCACCGCCCACTACAAGCTGCACTACTACGAGACGGCGAGCAGCCTGCGCCTGGTCATGCTGACCGACACGGCCACGCTGAGCATGCGCAACGTGCTGCATCAGATCTACATCAATCTGTGGGTCGAGTATGGTACGTGCTTTATTTTTTTTTCTTTAATTTTTTTTTTCCAAAAAGGAAGTGTAAGGGGGGCAAGCTGACATGGTTTGGCTTGATCTGCAGTGGTCAAGAATCCGCTCGCGCCGGTCGAGCACAAGGGCGGTGCCGGGGTGAGGAACGAGTTGTTTGAGATAGGACTGGATCAGTTTGTCCGGGGGTTGATGTGAAGGGCCGCTAATAACGAGAGTGAAAGGGGTCAGAGACCCAGCTTCGTTGTCATGACCAGTGTCGAACAGGCCACAACGAGGAGCCAGCCCGTGCGTAGTGCTGTCCCCGTCACGATCCCACATGGCCAACGCACGGGGGTGAGTAACCACGGTAACCCACTTGGTCTCTTCAGGGGGGCAGCAGCGCCGCGCTAAGAAACGGAGTGCTCGGAACACCTTTGGCGTGGCAAAGAGGACGCGAAAACATGAGGAACCTCTCCTGCGCCTCTGACATGATGATACGATGGCCTGCGACGGAGATTCCGGAGGTGGTTTTAAACAAAACACATTGATACCCCACCATACATATAGCAAAAGAACAATAATAGAGCACTGAGGGATATGAGTCCTATGATATATATACGTCTGCATTCACCATTTCGTCCCTCTCCCAGGAGCAAGACAACACTGACTTTATTCCTGCCCGTGTTTTATGCTAACCATACCCCGTAATAAATTATTACCTCATGAAACTGCGTCTGTTTAGTCATATCCGTCTTATCCAGCCAGCCCGCCCACCTTCTTCTTACCCCTGACTCCCAAGCCAAGCATGACCACCATCATCGTCGTAAAAAAAAATACTTTGTTAATACACAATCTAGGAAAAAAAAAACCCCGCCTCACCTCCCACTACTCGCCTTCTCCCACACGCTATCAAACAAACTCGACTGCGCCGCCTGCGAGTCCACCATCACAATACTCGACTCCCCCCCTTCCATCCGCCCCTGAGGCGATAAGCCGGCCCCCGCGCCGCCATCCTTAGTATCACCGGGGGAACCGACAGACCCGTTCCCGTTCCCATCCCCATCCTCCGGCACGATCTCGGCCTGCCAGTTGCTCGAGTACACGACGGCCGCGAACCCCTCCAGATCGCGCACGCCCTCCATCGCCTGCAGGTACTCGTTGGGCATGCCGTTTCCGATGGCGTGCGCCTGGCGGGTCAGCACGCTGAGGATCTTGGGGAGGAGCACCGCGCGGCTGATGCCGGCGTGGGGGAACGGGTCGATGTTGGCTGCGCTGACGGTGGGGGTGTCGAAGACGCCCGAGACGAGCTTATGTTCGAGGAGAACGGAGAAGCCCGCGTCGAGGAGTTGGGTGAGGACGTGAGAGAAGTGGGGGGATTCGATCAGGTCGGCGGTTTCGTCGAGGAGGCGGCGGAGGGAGGCGGCAGTAGAGGGCGAGGATGGTGGGGATGGCGGGACGGGTGAAATATCGACAGAGTTGGGCTCGAGGACCCCCGACTCGCGCAGGACAAACTCCTCCATGCCGGGTTCTGGAAGCAGGTACGGCAGCCATGCTGTCCCCGCCCCGCCTGACGGCGCGCTGCCTTCCACCAGGCTGCGCACGTCGCGAGTGAGCTTGGCGAACGTCTCGAGCGTGACGGTATCGCGCGGGCTGAGGTGGCCGAACACCTGGCGCACGGCGCCCTCGACGCGCTGCATCACGTGTACCCAGCCGCGGTTGAGCAGCCACCAGCTGAAGGTGAGGTACTTGCGGTTGACGTCAAAGTCGGTGCCGTAGGCGTGCTCCGCACTGTCGTCGTCGTTGTTCTCGAGACTGATGGTGCCCGGGGTGACGCTGCCGCCTGTCGCAAGCGAGACGACGCTCGAGAGGTAGCTCCGCCGGCCAAGCAGGTTGAGTTGTATCCTCGTCAGCATGGCGAGCAGGCTGAGCGTGTAGAGGAGGGTGTATGCTCGTGTGATTGCTGTCCGTCGTGCCCTCGGTTAGCCAAGCGCCGGCAAAATGGGGGATTGCCGAAAGAGAAACTCACAGCTGATCGTGAGGTCGTCCCAGAGCTGTCTCTTGGTCTTCCGCGGCTTCTGTGGCGTCAGGAGAGCTTCTTGCGGCGCATCGGCAGCCCCGCTACTTGGATCCGTGCTGGGCAGCGGTGTCGCCACCGAGATGTTTGTTGTGTGCATGCCCGCCTCGCTCTGGGCGCTCACCGTGATGATGCTGCGGCCGTCGTCGTCGATCGCGTTTGCCTCGGACATGCTGGGTGGGCTTGTGGACCCGATGCTGCGTGTCCGAGCCGTGGCTGAGCCCTTCATCTGCTGAATCTCGTACGTGATCTTTTCCGTGTTCAGTGTCTCGAGGATGTTTGTCGTGACGGTCGGGAGGAGGGCGAGGACGGTGAAGGTGCAGTCCTCCTGATTCTGCTCGAAGCGGCGGCGCAGGCTGGCGGCATTGCGATTAGCTCGGGGGGCTGCAACGGATGAGAGGGCAAATCATCAAGCTACTGCGAATACTCACTTCTCCTTGGCGATGCGATCGCTGCTCATGCGCTCGCGGGCATCGCGCAGCTTGCCCAGCACATAGTTGGTGACGACATAGCCGGCGCCGACGACGCCCATGCCGATGGCGATGGGCGTACGGTTGCGCCTAAACCACCCTCTCGTTGCCGCGAGCATGGTGGCCGTAGGTGTCTTGGTTCGATGCTGAACTTTGAAAGGTGTTGGTTGCAGAACAGACGCCGGGGGGGGGGGGGGAGTATTACCGATATGATAATTACCTTGTTAGGTACGCGACACTGCCTGCTGCGACCTAAGCCGTGGCCTTCAGCAGCCTTCCAATTGCTCGGTCCCTGCTGCTCCGCTGCAGTCAACTTAACCTCGGCTCGGCGGGTCCTGATAGGGCTGATTCTGAGTCAGGGGTGGTGGGTATGGGGAAGGAGTGATGAGCCCTAACCCTAGCATTAGAACGTCAAACCTCGACTCTTGAGAGACATCGCGACGGGAGCCATGCAGTTTCATACAACTTAGGGTAAGGTACCTACCTTAGGTATGTAAGGTATGTACTACATACGCTCTGCTCGCAATACCTACTTGGATATTACGTGACACACGGTTCACATTCCTCAATTACGCACTTTTCCCACTACACTGTCCCTGCTCGCACACGCAACACGTGTCTAGGTGCAGCTGAGACGCAACACAATAGATGCGAAGCTAACGATGAACTCGGTGCAAGGATGTCGCGATGAGGAGCGAAGCATGATGAGACGACGCGAGTGTCTCGGCAAGATGAGAAGATTACGAAAGGACGCGAAATGTGTCTGTAAGATGGGACGATGACCAGGGACGCGAATATCTCTGCAAGATGAGAAGATTACGAAAGGACGCGAATGTGTCTGCAAGGTGAGAAGATTACGAAAGGACGCGAGTGTGTCTGCAAGATGAAAGATTACGAAAGGGCGCAAATGCCTCTGCAAGATGGGACGATGACGGGAGACGCGAATGGCCTCTGCAGGATGAGGCAATGACGAAAAGTCCAGTGCATTCAAGTCTGCTCATTTCGTCCGTGAATTTCTTATATATTTCCTTGTTCTTCATGCTCCCGTTTTGTTCCTCGCTCTCTTCACCCCCGGGCTCTTCATCTCCAGTCTCCTTACATTTTCCCTATTTTCCCATTTCATTACCAAGATCGTCCCTCGCCGACCATCATGGAGCCAGCATTCACACTCTTCAACAACTTACCCGCTGAACTGCGCCTTATAATATGGTGCTTCGCTATGCCCGACGACCAGCCTGAAGTCCTCATCCATCAAGAGGGCACCGACCCAGCGGATCCAAACCAAACTCCGAAGCCGCTGACGGTCGACACGGCATTCCCGGCTCTGATGCACACGTGCTTCGAGTCGCGCGACTTCGTGCTGCACCACAGCGGGCTGCGTTTCCGGTTCTCTCGTGAAGCCCGCTGCGAGATACCGTTCCGTCCTTTCCGGCCCGAGCTAGACTCGTTTTTCTGGAACGCCAAACCCCATCACTACGTCCGGCCTCGGTCACTTTACTCGCCTCATTGTGACCGCTGGCTGCCGCATCTCCGGCACCTCGCCATACCGTGGTGGACAATCTTCCTCTCCCCCAACGTAGTCGACGATGTCCTCAGGCACTGCCCAGAGCTCCGGAGCCTCTCGATAGTGACTCTCCCCAGCGAAACTGGCTGTGCTTGGACCCATGGCAGGCTTGTCGGGCCAGCGCAGCGGCGTAGCCTTAGAAGCATCCGGCCCCCACCCTTTCTTTTCAAGATGGCTGTACAAGCTGACTTCCGGTGGAAACCGGACCGGATCACGAGGCTTCTGAAGCTGTTCTTTGACGACGACAACACGGCCGACGGCACCGGGCCGAATCGCTTGACGAGCCTCGATTGCTCGTTCCAGGTCTTTGTCGAGTGGCGCGACGGGCAGTGGATTGATAAGACAGGACTCTGCCGGGCTCAGGACGAAGATCAAGGAACAGCAGAGGAGGCCAGACTTCGCTTGATGTATTTGTATGACCCACGAAATTTGTAGAACTACAAGGTTTGTGGAGCGCGAGATAGCAGGGATTTGTAGCCCTAAAGTTCAATTCTATCTCCAGCGGTCATCATTTTGATTGAGACGGGCCTTTCCCGTCCATGATACTTCAAGTGAAGTGGTTTGCCTGGTAACAACCGAGGAAGATGCAAGGGAGGAGCTGACTGACGGTGCTTGACAGATGACAGAAGGAAGCCAACGGTTGGTATCGGCATTCTGGCGAGGTGACCGCCACCCTCAGCTACCCACCCACGTGCCACCAAGCAAACCCGCTGCCAGGTTTCTGGGAACGGTGCCCCCCCCCCCCCCCCCCCTCCCCCCCTGCACTGTGAATCCGGGG
>JAMAKP010000129.1:0-23953 GCA_023628455.1 Chaetomiaceae sp. B2702 | reverse complement strand
GGAGGCCGTGCATTATTGTTATGATATGTATGCACCGAGACAATATCAGACGACCTACTGAAGGCTAGGCCAGTGAATGACCCGGGTGCTGTGTTAAAGCTCAAAGGCGGCAGACCAAACATCATGTTGTTTGCCTCCAAAGAGAGAGGAGACCCCCATTCGAAGAACAAGCTTATTCAACTGAGAACAAGACCATGCAGTGCGCTTACCTGCATCTACATGCAAGCCGAGGCCGTCCTTTGCCTGGTGTTCAACTTGGCTTGCTTGTCTCACAGGGCTGAAGTCGGTGCCACATTTCGGGACGGACCTGGCGACCTGCATGAGCGCCCGATCAAAGCTATTGTTGTACACGAGATCCGGCGGACTGGAACAGTCTAGAAGCGAGGGAATGGCGAATGCTTCTGCCGCTAACCCCCCCCCCCCTCCCTTCCGCCCCTGCATCCGCTGGCCGTTGGGGTCCGATTCTGTAACAAGCTGGGGAGGGTTTGTGGCACTGTCCAACGGTGTGCAGATGCCACGACTCGCGGCGCCTTGCAGACGAAGTGGCCGATCGAAGCTGCCGCTTGGAAGCACCACTTGGTATGAGCCCACAGTCCCGGGAACCGTTGAGGCCCCCATTCGGTTGAAGACACGCACCCTCGGAGGTAACAAGCGGCTCGCCTTCTCCGAAGCCGTGGCCGCGGAATCGGGGTCCCTGTCAAACAGAGCTCATCATCGGTTGCCTTTTCTATTGCCAGTCGAACCTGTCGAGGGAGTTCGGTGTGTGTCACCGGTTCACGTGCCCTGGTTCAGGACCTCAGCAGTGGAAGGGAATTCCCTCGGCCGGTGGCGAATCCTGCCACAACCAAAGCCCTTCTTCAACGATGCAGCGCCCCGTTGCTCCGATTCCTGCTCAGGGAGCGATATCTTGGGAAGCTGGAATGGGCTCAGTTGCCAAAAGGAGCCGTTGTGAGGCGGGAAGGACCGACTCATCGGCCGGCATGAAACGAGTTTCAGAATTAGTTGAGGCTGTCCCTTGGTCGGCGGGAGAAAGATGCATGTCGGGGGCACACGCAGCGTCGACAAGTGGTGTTGCCATCAGCTGTGGTTGCTTGTGTCACGCGAGCCAGGCAAGCAGCAGGGTTAACCTGTGGCTGTGTGGAATTGTCTGCACACGCTGCACCAACAGCCGTGCTAGCCATGCGGCCACATCGGCCCGTTTCTCTACCAGAGAAAGTCAGGCCAGGCACACGGGGTCGTTTCGTGCCGGGTACACTTGCTGTATCATATCGACCCCAAAAAGATACGCAAGCAAGATCTGCGTCCTACAACGAACATTATTACTGCTGTGCTAGATTGCCGAGTTCGGGGGGGGGTTTTTTTTTCTTTTTTTTTTTTTTTTGGGAGAAGCGTCGACAAATTGGCCATCGGGTCACCTGCGAACAGAGGTTGGAGCAAACTTTTGGGTGCGTTTGGATGGAGACTCGTGCTATAAATAGCGGCTGCGTGGGGGGCTTGTTGGTGGTGACTTTCGTTGGTCAGCTGGTGATTGATGCGACTAACGTTATCATGGAAGCTTCCAACGTTCGATAATCTTGTGCCGGACATACATGTTGCACCTACGACTAAGTTAGGTTTGTAGATGCGAGAAGCATAGACGAGCCCGGCTATGCTGCATCACCATGCTGCTGTTGTTGTTCCCGGCATGTCAGCAGGCGAACAAGTCGTTGCATGTGTCATTCAGTGTTGCGTTTCGACATGGAACAAAAGGACTGCGCTCGAGCCGAGTTGAAGGGACCCTGGTTCGCCCGGGCAAGACAAACTTTTACCTAAGCAGCGCTAAACCCGCGTTTGCTTTAGCGTACCGCTTCCCGCTGTGGGGCCGCCCGCCATTCTTCGAAGTTCGAACGCAGAAAAATCACCTGCTGGCTTGTGGCTTTTTTGTGGTGAACCATTCCTCGGCCAATCCCGCTCGGTTCAAACCCAAGAGCAACTCGCACACCAAGAAGAAGGTGCCACAAGAATTTTTTTATTGACAGCCATGTCAGCACTCATGCTACCGTACATAGCAGACCCGAAGCAGAGCACGAGCTGCCGCCGTCCATCGTTCTTTAGTCGCTTCCGTGCTCAAGAGACCCAGGCAGGTATGTACTTCGGCTGAGTCATTGACTCATTGACCGACTACGCCATGCACGTCCTTCCGGTCCCCCTGGAACTGGCGTCGAGCCGGTGCTTGATCCTTGGACTCTGGCGGGGTTTGTGTCACCATCGCGGCAAGCACACGAGGCCCCTGGGGCCCTGAGACAAGCGCGCAACAAGGGGCACGCAACTCAGCACCTGCAGGATCCCACCCACCAGTGCGCAACATTCAAGTACATCCTTCGGCTACGTGCTGTTTTGAGCTTGACCGTGCTTCCCCCCTTAGCCTTATGGCTGCGCCGCGAGCTGGGTGTGTTGTTGGTGGCATGCATCCAACTCTGTCCAAGGCTGGGATCGGACGAATCGGCAGTCGAGAGCTAAGCGCCCGCCCAATGGAACACAAACACCGAAGAACACGACCTTAGCGTTGCCGGACCAGGTGAGGACACCATCAGCCCAAACAAAGATACCATCGAGTTGGGACCATGAATGATGACATCTCTGCCGGAAGCACATACGTGTATGACGGCGTCACACCACCAACACGCGGAATCCCAGCCCGCGCTGAGCCAACAGCCAGTTTACACTTTACACTGCAACCTCAATCACTAGCTATAGACGCTGGCGTCGAGTTCTGGCGCTTAACCACCCAGGAATGAGGCACTCTCGCTCGCCGCCGCATTGTTCTGTCGTCCAGAATTGCCCGTGGTCCGTGCCGCCGACGCCATGGCTTGAGTTTGGGGACACCTGACAGGTCATTGGTCTGTCTCTCGCGAGTTGCACCAGATCCTCGCCCCCAACCAGATCGGGCAGACATGGCAAGATCTCGGCATGCCGCGTCCGGGGAAGCACCATCCCGCCACCCTCATCTCCACCAATAATCCCTCCGCAACTTGAGTGCTCTGTCGTGCGACTCAGCAAATATCCCTCTCCCCTTCAATGATCCAGCTCTGCAAGTTTGCATACGTCAAGGAATGATTCTTCTCCTGACGGGTTCTTCCAGATTCGGAGCCAACGAAAATAGGATCTCACTGGCATACGGCGCAGCACAAGGTTGCCCAATGAGGGGAGCGGGACGTCTAAGCCCCCTGCACATCAACGCTTCCGCTCGACCCGCCTCCCGCCCCCTGTCGCGTGGGAAAAGAAAACCTGACTGGGGTGCCGAAAGGTCCATTCCATTTCCACCCGGCTTCTTGGCGATTGCCCGCAACATCCGGTTCACGGCTTCCTTGACGCCCCTCCCGGCTCCCCCACCGCATAAGACACAGACCGTGACCGATAGTGCGGTTCTCGCGCTTCGGGGGACAACCGCACTGTTGGTGTGGCATGTCCTCTGGAGTTAGTTCCCTTGCGACATTCCTAGTTGAGCATCCCGGAGAGAGCCAGTTCGGCGGTTACGCAGTCATCCCTGCTTCGTTGCAACCCACCATCATCAGGTATCTGCCCAAAGAACATGCAACGCTCATGGCTCTCGGAGACTGGCCAGGCTCGCCAATGCCCAAGTTGGTAACGTCGATGCTCCATTCTACTGCTTATCCTTTCTGAAGCACTGCATAAACTCTTGACAGGCCAATATTATGAATGCAGCTGATGTAGTCAGCGTGCGCAAATAGCGTTGTGCAACCCTAGCTTGCATGAGCGTGGCTCCGACTATTCTAGTTGGCAATCAGATGGCTCTCTGGTAACAGGATTCGACGCTTCTATGTACTCGGCAGCCGCGCCTCCTGCCGGTCAGACCGGAAACACGAGAACGAACCTATTGGATGGGTGAATGAACTACCGGGGAGCGACCGGTAATGTACATAGAACCCCGCGATTTCAACAGCTCACACTGGGCTCATAGCAACCGCTTACACTTAGCCCTAAACAGACGTGAACCAGAATTCCACGCATGTGCCACACGCCGTATGCGTGGATCGCTGACCGATCTTTTTTCTTTGTTTTGTTTTTTGTGTTTTCGAGCAACCAAGGGTTACCCGTCTTGTTCAGCAAGTAAGTGGCTGTACGCACTAAAGAAAGACTGATGTACGGACACTCGAACAGCCGCTCAACACACAGAAGGTCTAAGCCGGGGCATCGCCTGTACCCTATAAGCTGTGGTTGACGGAAACCACACGCAAGACACATGTAAACCGGTTCACCTAGGCGGCAGTTGGGGGATCCGCGCCCACACAAGGTGGTCGTGTGGCTGAGAGTCGCGGCTAACTCCTGTGTCGCGGCAAAGGTATCCGACCGGATCTTGCGTCCTCCTCGCTCGTGGGCGATTCCCCAGCCTGGGGTTGCACAAGAGATTCTGCTTTTCATTCCTGTCGTTTGTCACATTGCAGGGTACAGTACAAAGTAGGGTACTCGAGGTATCCGCTCCACTTTCTCTGCATGAGCGCGCTGTTCAACTCTCGGTCAGCATCATCATGAACCCTCCCCTCTCCCCCCCCCCCCTTTTCGCCTACCCCTGCGCGCTTCCTGGGCTGACAGGGGTGGGGAGGACCCCGGGAGCAACAAAACGGGGAGCCGACTAAGCCTCTCTCCTGCAAAGTTCGCCAAGCCGCTGGGCAGTTGATCTCCCATGCCATCCCATATCGTTGCGCGACTTCTCAGGAACCTGTGGGCCGTCTGAATATAGCAGTGCCGCAGACGTGCCGCGCGCTGTAATACCCCAGAATGGTTCGGGTCCCATTTGCAACGGAGATGGAAGCACGCGGTCCTCTCGGGCCCGGCAATGGGACCGCCTGTCTGCTGCATTCCCCTGTTTCCTTACCGCTTTCCGGCCGGCTGAGGCTTGTTTCCTGACTTCTCAACTTCCAGCCCTGCTGTTGTCACTCCAGTCTTTCGTACTGTTCACCGTCTTTGCCCTGCGCGTGCTGCTGCAGCCGCGCGTGTGCTGCGTGCGCTGCGTGTGTTGCGTGTGTACTGCCGTACCCGAACGAGACTTGGTCGCTTCCGGTGTTTGTCGACTGCTACCTCTCCATTCGTTTCAGCAGTCCAACCGGGCTGTGTCCTCCCAACTTGGCATCCGATTTCCTAATTTGAGGGACTGCTGTCGCCCATCATGGCTAGCCTCAGCTTTATAATGGATGTCAACGACGACCACCAGACTGGCGGCCGACCCCCCCGCAATAAAAGGGACAAGGGCCCAAGCAACCAAGCCGGCACCTACCCGCCCCATGAGCCGTCCTCAAAACCACAAGCACGCCCAGAACATGTTGGTAGTCCCGGCCTGGCCACTACAGAGCAGGATATCAACCAGGCCACCCCCGCTGCTGGCCAGACAAACCGGCGCGGTGCTTCGTCCCGGGGTTCCAAGTCGGCCACAACAGCATCGCGGGCAGAGAGAAGAGCAGGGACGGGACCCGCCGTTATCATCTCGCCGTCGTCGTCGTCGTCTTCGCCATCCCTGTCAGCCTCTACAACCCGACAGTCGACACGCCGCCGGAGCACGACAAGCAACGACTCGATGGACCGGTCACGATATGGCTCGGTCCCCTCGTCGTCGTCCATGGGCGGAGGCCTACAGAGACCAATGGCTCTTCATCCCACCGCAGCTCAGTTCACGCCAAAGATCACGCCAAAGACGCGCCGAGTCAGCAAGGCAAAGAAAGGCTTGCCAGTCCATATATGCGACATCTGCAGGCCGCCCAAGGTATGCAGAACCCCGACTCGTCTTCCAGGTTTTTATTTTTATTTTCTCTTTGCGACTGCATACTGACAAGCGATGATAGACCTTCACAAGGGCCGAGCATCTGAGGTAGCCACCCGCTATCCGTCCTTGCACCCAGGCAGGCGCGCCACTGACACTCATGACTCTTAGACGACACCAGTTGGGCCACGGAGAGCCACAGTTCCAATGTTCCGGATGTGATAGGTCATTCCATCGAGCCGACCTGCTGGCGCGACACCAGCAGAAACAGTACGTGTCTCCATGACCCCGCGGAGTTTGTGGCCCACGCTAATAGCCGCAGTAGCGAGAACGATGGAAACGACGTCTCAAGGTCCGGGTCCGCGCAACCGAGCCCACGCCCGTCCCCGGCAGGACTTGCTTTCCATGCCCAGCTTCCGCCAGGGACACCAGGTCGAGGACCAGCCGCCGCTCCCGCTGCGACCCAGATCCCGCCGAACCCCAACGCTGCCGGGGGGAACCAACAAGGCTTTTCACAGCTCGGAAACCTCACACATGGTAGCAGCGCTGTTTACAGAGCAGCTCCCCGGACGTCGGCCCAAGACGTCCACAGCAGCTATACCCTCTCACCCACGATCTCCATTGTCAATCCCGCGCATTCGTCCACGCTTTCTGGTTCCTACCATACCGATTTTGGGGACTACCAACCCAGGACGGGGCCGCCGCCCATATACGTGGTTACCAGGGGCCTTGAACTGCCCAGCTTACAGCCTACCGACCTACCAGAGCTGCATGACGCATCGCCGTGGCCGTCGTCGGCGTCGGATAGCACCTACTCGACACCTGTATCAGACGTCTCCAGGAACCCGCGACCCTGGCCTTCCACCCAACGGCTCTCGCCGTATCCCAACACAGCACCGCGGGGCCTCCAAAATCCTTCGCCGGGAATTGAGGGGCTCCCGGCACTTCAACCCCCCTTGTTTCTCAACTCGTACTCAAACACTCACCCTTCAGAACCCTCCTTCGGTGGTACAGTCAACGTGCCATCGTCTTTGGGGTATTCCGCTGCAGGCACAAGCCACCATCATCCCTCATTGAGCGCCTCGTCGAATGGCACTATCCGCCCGCACGCCCACCCCCATTCCGCTGCCCGTGGCCGAACTCCACCCTTGAGCACATCCTCCCACCGAACTGAAGCTCTGCTTTCGTCCGCCCCCAGTGCTTCGAGCCACCTAGATCCGATGGTGGGCCTTGATCGCCGGAAGGGGTTGATGATGATGGACGCACATCAGAACTTGATGAGTTCGCATACGGCAATGGGCGCTCTGGAGGTGCTGGGGGGACTGGCTGTTGGGTACGGCGGTAGTAGCACTGCCGCAAGCCCTGGCGCTGATAATGTTAGCCACAGCAGCGGCATCGTAGCAGAACTCGACCTTGCTCTGGGGGGCGGTTGTGCCATGCCGACCCCGACTTCAATGAGCATTCCACTGCCGGGGCCGGTCCGCGCTGCTATTCCCCGCTACCTTGAACTCTACTGGGCACAAGTCAACCCGGTCCTACCGCTCGTTCACCGCCAGTCGTTCGATGCAGCCCCGGAAGATGTACTGAGGTGCGCCATGGCGGCTGTGGCCACGCAACACCTTGACAACAAGGAGGATCGCACTCGGGGCAACCAGCTACACGAATTTGCTTGGCAGGAGGTAAAGCGGGTGAGTGACAGGTCCTCCCCGGCGCGCTCTGATGACTACTGATATGGAAACTACAAAACCAGATACCCCAATGGAGCCTCCAGACCATGCAGGCCATTCTCTTGTGCGAGTATTTTGCGCGCTTTCGCGGTCGCAAGGCCGTCACGCGACCTTCGAAACCATTCGAGTCTCTGTATTCGAGGGTGAGTGCTTTACGGTCCTTTAATGCGCTGCCGGACTCTTCTCTTGGCGAGGACAACAGCCTCTGGCTCGTCGACACCGCTGCTTGGTCCCCTGTCTCCTCCCCCGCGTCTTCCAATTCCTCTCTTCACGAGGCGGTGACACCGACCACCAGCATGTCTCCCTTTGCCCTGCGGCATTTGAGCCCGCTCCAGACCACTCCCTGGGGCAGTTTCCCTTCTTCCCGGGTTCGGTCGTCTGCTGGCTCACCCCTTGGAAACACTTCTTCTTCCTCGTCAGGCCCGTCTTTTGGTTTCAATTTACCCCATTCTACGGGGAGTAATTTTAATCCTAGTCGTCCTTTTTCTTCTTCTTCTTCAACATCTCGTTCTCGAGCACAACCATCATGGTCTTCTCTCTTCGCACCTGATCCCAGCACACCAACATCGGCCTCAGCGCCCCCTCTCTCCCTTGCGGTTCCTCTCTCCCGGATTCCTGGACAGGCGTACTCACAGCGTGTTTCGAATCCACAGGTCCTGTACCAGAATCCCGCTCTTCTGGATCACGCCATGCTCGCTGCGGAGCAGCAACATCTCTCCATCCGGGACCGATGGCACAGTTGGATCGATACCGAGTCGCGCCGCCGTCTCCTCGCTACCTGTCTCTTCGTGGACGGCCACGCGGCCATATACCAGCAGCAACGGCGTGCCCAAGACAGCGACGCCGACGCCGACGCAGCGCTCCAGATGATCCCCCTCTTTGGACGCAGCACCAAGCTGTGGGAAGCCTCCTCGGCAGAAGAATGGGTCAATATCGTCGCAGCCGACCCCAGTGCGCTTCAGCCCGAACACGTGCCGCCGCTCGAGCATCTTACGCCCGACGACGTTGCGCAGCGCCTCCCCGCCGACCGCATGATTATCCTTAGCGTCCTTGCGCTGCGCCTGCCGCGTCGCCAGCGACCACTCCCAACGGTGTCGCTCTCCGCCAACAACTCCCCCGGCCCGGAACTGGACCTGCACACGCACCACGTCGGCAGCCAGTTCAGTTCCGACCAGCAACCCCCCTTTCTCCGTCAACAACACCACCACCACCACCACCACCAGCATAACCAACCAGAGCTCCACCTCGACGGCTCCTACCCCTTCGACGCCGAAGCGCGCATCAACACGCTCTTTCCCAACTGCCCCGTTGCCAACACCTACCTCGCCCTGCACAACACCCCGCTCCGTGACCTCCTCGCCGTAGGCGGCGACTCCTGGGTCTTCTCCCAGAAGGTCCTCCCCGCAACCTCCTTCCACGAGCACCAGAAACGCCTCAAGATGTGGGTTACCTCCACCTCCCCCAACCCCACCGGCAGCGGCGGCCTGCCAGGCCTGAGCGTAGTCCGCGCAACTGTCTACGCCGCCCGCGCCCTGCTGGGCTTCCTCGACCGCCAGCCCCATCCACACCAGCTGCGAGAGCAGATTACCGCTGAAGGAGGAGGCGGAGCGGGAGGGAAAGACCCTGCCTCCGCCTGGTCCGTAGACGTGTCTGATTACTGGGCGCTGTACGTCTGCGCGTTGATCTGCTGGGCGTTTGGGCACCCTGCTCGAAACGGCGGCGGCAGCAGCAGTAATGGGAGTGCTGATGTTCAGGGCCAACATGGCAGTAGTAGCAACAGCGGGCAACGGAGTAGTAGCGGCGGGCGGAGCGCTGCTGCTGCTGCTGCTGCTGCTGCTGGGGCTGGGACTCCCGGTGGGAATGGTGGCGGGAGTGCGGGAAGCAGCCCCGTGCCGCCCCCGCCGCTGCCGGGCTATGCCCACGCCCACGCCCACGCCCATGCTCACGCTCATGTTGGTGCTGCCGGTGGCACCGCGTCTTTGTCGTCTTCTAAGCCGGGGAGTGTGTCCTCGGCGGGGGATGAGGATGCCATTGCTTGGCTGAGGATGGTCGCGGCCGACGGGGTGAGGCTCGAGGACGTGGTGCGGGTGCGTGGACGGAGAGAGGCCGGAGGTGTGGTGGGTTTGGCGAGGCGGCGGCTGGAGAGTGATTGCGTTGGTGGGAGGAGCAGGTTGTATGTGGATGCTGTCGGAGTGCTGAGGAAGATCGAGGAGGGGGCTGGGTGGAAGTGGTTTTGAGATGTCCACCTCCCCAGCCAGGCCACCCGATCGGAAGATTTGGCACTCTTACATCATTTTGTGCAACGCTCTTGCACCAGGGACATCACATCCTGACCCTCATCACCACGGATAGGACACCACGCGAATCACGGTCCGACCACATCACGAATGTTCTCTCTGCTTCAATTTCCCTCCTCAGGGCCTCCTTCAATTTTCACTCCTTTTAGAAGTTTCAACCAGCCGTGGATCTAATGAATTAGACGGACGGGGCGAGCATATCGCGTACACAAGGAGGACATGCCCCCTTTTTTCTTTTTCACTTTCTTTTTCTGGCTATTCCATCTAGGGTATATGGGATGGAACACGGTTACGATACCTCGGCGCAGAAAAGGCGGTTGGTTGGTTGAGTCCATTCCTTTTCTTCAACACTTTCGAAGCGAGAGCATCATCTGTCTTTAACTCACATTTGGTCATGGGCTGCGGGAGCGACGACATTTGTCTTATTTTGTTTCTTCTTTGTTTCTTCCTGCTCCTGACAGTGTAACTGTCTATTATATTGTACTTTTATTCATCGCCTGCTTGCTTTTCGGTAGTTTCTATTTGCGTATTGTATTTCTAAATTGGGCAGAACAGGGTGGGAAAGCGATGAGATAAGATAATCTAATGATAGACGAAGATGTAATGATGGTGCTGCGGACAGAAACTGCGGGTTACGTTGTGGGGACGAAAGCAATATTATGAGACGTTTGGAACGATATCGACCGGTTCTATCCCAATGCGACATGGCTGAAATTCTGCTTCTATTTCCGTAAATAAAATATAGCTATGCGTCTAGAAGCCTAGATCTACTTTTCCGCTCTCCCTGCCCAATAAAACCTTAAGCGCCATGTGTTAAAACACGCACCACACATCTGAGTTGATCAAAATGCTGCCCTGGGCTGGCCCGCCTGATGCCACGAACGCCGGGAAGACTAATAATACGAAACAAGGGTATATATATATCTGTCCACTTGCTTTTAGAACAATCCGTCAATCTCGCCGGTCTCGGCGTCGACATCGACGTTGAGGTAGCCCGGAGCGGTGGGCAGGCCGGGGATGGTCTGGATGTCGGCTGCCAAGGCGTAGAGGTAGCCGGCGCCGGCAGCCATGCGCACATCCCGGATGGGTACTGTAAAGCCTGTCGGGGCACCCTTGAGTTCTGGGTCGTGGCTGATTGAATACTGTGTCTTGGCGATGCAGATGGGCAGATTGCCGAAACCCTGGCGAGTATATGTGTCCACCTTTTTCTGGGCGAGGTCGCTGAACTCGACAGCGTCGGCGCCATACATGTCCCGAGCGATCTTCTCGATGCGCTCTTGGACAGTGCCTTCGAGGTCGTAGAGCAACTTGAAATCCTTGGGCTTCTCTGCGGCGGCCACAACAGCATTAGCAAGATCGACAGCGCCCTTACCGCCTTCGGCCCAGTGGTTGGCCATGACGGCATCCTCGGCGCCAGCCTTGATTGCTTCCTCGCGGACGACGTCGATCTCGGCCTGCGTGTCGGTCGAGAACTTGTTGATGGCCACCAAAACGGGCACGCCGTACGACTTGGCGTTGGCAACATGCTTCGCCAAGTTAACGCAGCCCTTCCGCAGCACCTCGACGTTCTCCTCCTTGTACACAGCGCTGAGGGGGGCACCGGGGGCGATGGGCGGACCACCTCCGTGAACCTTGAGGGCGCGGATAGTCGCAACAACGATGACCACATCCGGGACAAGCCCCGAGGTGCGGCACTTGATGTTGAAGAAGCGCTCGCCACCCATGGTAAAGTCA
The DNA here is from genome assembly GCA_023628455.1 of Chaetomiaceae sp. B2702. Classification (NCBI taxonomy): domain Eukaryota; kingdom Fungi; phylum Ascomycota; class Sordariomycetes; order Sordariales; family Chaetomiaceae; species Chaetomiaceae sp. B2702. Next base: position 12,440 of record JAMAKP010000129.1, on the reverse strand, counting down.
AAGCCGGCCTCAGTGACAACAAAACCAGCCTTGGACGAGTGGTCCTCATCGGGCTCGGTACCGGCAAGCTTCAAGGCCATCTTGTCCGCCAGGATCGAGCTATTGCCGATACTGATATTGGCAAATGGGCCCGCGTGCACAAAAACGGGGGTGCCTTCCAAACTCTGCATCAGGTTTGGCTTGATCGCGTCCTTCATCAAAGCCGCAAGCGCACCGCCGGCGCCGATGTCGTCGCAGGTAACAGGCTCACCGCTCCTCGAGCTGGCGACGACCATCCTGCCGAGGCGCTCCCGCATATCTCCCAGACCGGTGCTCAGCGCCATAATGGCCATGCACTCGCTGGCTACGGAGATATCGAAGCCCGTCTGGCGACTATGGCCCTTCTCGGTGGAGGCGTTGCCGATGACAATGCCGCGCAGGTGCCGGTCGTTAACATCGAGGACGCGGCGCCACGTGATCGTGTCGGGGTCGATGTCAAGACGGGCGAACCGGCTGATCTCCTCCTCCGTCAGCGAGTCGGGATCCGTCTTGTCGATGCCCAGTTTCTTCAGCCGGCGCAGCATGACGGGCGCGAACGTTCTCTTGCCGTTCTTCACAGGGACCAAACGCTTGTAGAGCGCGGCGTCCTTCTGGGTGCTCTCATGGAACATGCGGGTGTCGATGGCGGCGGCGAGCAGGTTGTTCGCGGCAGTAATGGCGTGGATATCGCCAGTTAGATGCATGTTGAACTCGTCCATGGGGATGACCTGGCTGTAACCACCGCCAGCAGCGCCGCCCTTGATGCCGAATGTCGGGCCTTGGCTGGGCTGCCGCACGTTGGCAAAGGTGACACGGCCGACATGGGCGCCCAGCGCTTGGGCAAGACCCATGGTGGTCGTGGACTTACCCTCGCCTAGAGGAGTGGGAGTGATCCCTGTAACCACAACATAGCGACCATTCCGGCGGTGGTCGAGACGCTTCAACAGGCTGAGGTCGACCTTGGCCTTGTACGAACCATACGGCTCCAGCTCCGAGGGGGAGATGCCGATCTCTTTGGCAATTTGCGTGACAGGCTTTGGCGCCTGTGCACGGGAAATGGCGATATCAGAGGGGACGGGGTCCAGGAGCTTGAGATGCAGGGGCACAATATGCCTTTGCTTCTCCACCTCGAAAGACTGGGTTGCAGCATCGACGACATTGTGGAGGAGCATGGCGACAGTCATGGGACCGACGCCGCCCGGTACTGGGGTGATGTGGGAGGCCACCTGGGAGGCCGACTCGAAATCGACGTCGCCCACCAGACGCTGGCCGGATTTCTTGGTGGGGTCTGGGATGTAGTTAGTTCCCACATCGATGACAACCGCCCCCGGCTTGAGCTGCTCGCCCCTGACAAAGCCTGGCTGCCCAATAGCAACGACCAGCACGTCAGCGTTCTTGAGGTGCTGGTCCAGGTCCCTGGTCTTGGAATGGCAGACGGTGACTGTGGCATCGGCATTCTTTAGGAGATAGCTGACGGGGCTGCCGACAATATCGCTCCTCCCCAGAACCACGGCATTCTTGCCAGCCAGTTCAACGCCCGCCTCTTCGAGAAGCACCATGACGCCCTTGGGCGTGCAGGGGACGAAGAAAGGCCGGCCCCCGCGCTTGGCCAGCTCACCGATGTTGTGGGTGCCGAAGCCGTCGACATCCTTCTCGCTGGCCACGGCCGACGTCACATTGTACTCGGAGACGCCCTTCGGAAGCGGCAGCTGCACCAAGATGCCGTGCACGGCCGGGTCATTGTTGAGAGCCACGACACGGGCAACCAGCTCGGCCTCTGTGGCATCCTCGTCGAACTTGATCAGCTCGCAGGCAATGCCGCACTAGAGTAGCCAGTTAGTCACCGTGCATGGGATAGACCGGGCATTGGCGCTGCGAGGCCAAGGCACCTACCTCCTCGGCCGCTTTCAATTTCATGCGCACATAGGTGGCTGCGGGGCATTCAGCGTCAGCAGCGTCCCGCGTTTCTTGGGCACGGCCATATCCATGGCGGGGTCATGGGCCAGCATCTCGTGTTTGTTGGAGCTTACATGAATCGGATCGGTCGCCCACTGCAGCAGCGATGGTAGTTAGTTTCGGTTTGGTCACGAGTACTGGTTGATTTTTATTTCCGCTCGGCTCCAGCCTTGGGACCGGCGGAGGGATATAACGCACCTTGGATGATTTTGAGGCAGGGCTGGAACCGCGGGTTGATGCCCTTCTTCTCGGCGATTTCGGCCTGCAGCCGCTCGCGCACCTTTCGGGCAATCGCCGTTCCGTCAATCTTTGTCGCGGCCATGGCTGCTGCCGAACTGGAGAAAACCCTGAGACCGGCTGCGGGCAGGCGGTGATGAGGACGACGCAAAAAAGCGCTTGTGTGATTTTGACTCCTGCTGCTGCTTCTCCCGAGGCTTGGGTTGAAGACGGATGGAGCTGTGCGAGATGAGGTGGGACAACGCGGGGCAGCGGAGCCTACGGCAGCCGAGGATGCCCGCCGAAAGTCGGATGCCTGTGTCCTGCCTCTGCCGTTGACTCCGACTGACTTGTCTGCTGCTGCCTGAGCAGCTCGCAGCTGGCTCTCTCCCGGTCGGAGGATTGAGAAGTTCCTGTGCCTCTTCGAAATGCCAAGGTGCCTCGGCCGGAATTGGTTCGTTGGCAGGTAGTGTACCAGCGGTGGCCCGGCTGTCTGTGGCCGCAGGGCCGGGACCCTATGAACGAGGCGCGAGAGAGTCATCGCTTCTGTGACTCTGTCGCTTCTCCTTGCTGCGTCTCTGGCACCCGATCAACCAACCAATTGGCCCTCAAAACGCAAAGAGAATGTCGGACAAGGCGGCAGCAAGCCTGGATCCCTGGGTATATAAGGACCCCAATGGTGGAGAGATATTCGGCTGAGTCACGGCTCCTCTAAACACTTTGCTCCGTCAACCGGGGTGCCGAGGATCATAGGAGGAAACTACGCTCGATACAACGGGCTCGCGATGGGGCGGAGGCACAACTATAAGATAGCAAAACAGACCATACGGGCCATATTGTACGGTAGATGCATCTGTGTCCTCGGCCAGGGATATAACTAAATATAAGGTGCTTCTGGAAACCGACGGCTGAGCGTCCGTGGCCCCGGGACCAGAAAAACCCCCCAGTAGTTTAGTTGTTGACACGGAGCCAAACCGGCCCTGCTCTGCCGTGCCGGGAACGGAAAGGTGTCCGGTTACGCTGCACAGAGTTGCAGCCGCCGGCCAAGCTCCTCAGGGAATTAGGTAACAGGAAATGTTGGGGCCAAAGTCCCGGGATACTCGTGATCTGGTTGTCCTTGCTCCGCGGCAGGGATTGACTCGAATGCAGGAAGAGGCGCATTGGAGGTGGTTTCATTCAGCGTGTTGGGTGTTGGCGAGGTGACTTGTTTTTTTTATGCCGGTCTATGGGAAGGAACAAGCCCACGTCCGGAAATAGAAGGCGGTCAGAGAGAGACCCTGTCAAAGGACCGAAGATGACTCCGCTTCATACTCGGTGGGGCAGCCATTGCCCCCGCGATGACTTCGGGTGGCCTATCGGCGCAGCGCACAATCTGCGGAAAAATTACTGGGCGTCCAAATCCATCCCAGGCGCGGAAGAAAGAAACGCTCGCTGACCGAAGAGCGCCCCGCAAGAGCTCGCAAAGACAATCCAACGCTTGGTATTCTCCATTTTCACTCCGGTCGACGACGATATAATATCTCGATCGACACCCCAAGCGACCATCCTGAACCACCACCAATACCGCCAAAATGAGGCCCATCTTGTTGGCGGGCCACGAACGTGCCCTCACCCAGATCAAGTCAGTCGTCCCCCCCCGGCTCTTCGAGGCAACAGGGAGCTTTGAGTCTGACCTACTCGCGTTTTCTGCAGATACAACCCCGACGGCGATCTCATCTTTTCCGTTTCGAAGGATCAAATAATCTGCGTCTGGTTTGCGCACAACGGCGAGCGGCTCGGGACGTATCGCGGCCACCAAGGTGCCATCTGGACTATCGATGTCGACCCCACCTCCACCATCCTCGCCTCGGGATCTGCCGACAACACAATCCGGCTCTGGGACATCAAGACGGGCAAGTGCCTCAAGACGTGGGACTTCCCGACGGCCGTCAAGCGGGTTGAGTTCAACGAGGATGGCACCAAGCTGCTGGGCGTAACAGAAAAGCGCATGGGGCACCTGGGCACCATCGTCGTGTTGGATGTCAAGATCGACGTCGAGGCGGAGCAAAGCGACGAGAAGGAATTGACCATCGTGTGCGATGAGAGCAAGGCCACAGTCGCTGGGTGGAGCTATCTGAGCAAGTATATCATCGCTGGACACGAGGACGGCTCGGTTTCTCAGTACGACGGCAAGACAGGTGACCTGATCTACAACATCCCGATCCACGAACTGAATCAGCAGATCACGGATCTCCAGTGGTCGCAGGACAGGACATACTTCATCACCGCTTCAAAAGACAAGACGGCCAAGGTATGCATGTCCGGCGAACATCGCATTTGGACCCTGAGGTGAAGGAAGACGGGAAGAATTACTGACACCCTCCCAGCTCATCTCCGCTAAGGACCTTGAAGTTCTCAAGAACTACCCCGCCGATACCCCACTTAACAGTGCGACCATCACCCGGAAGAAGGACTTCGTCATTTTGGGCGGTGGCCAGGCCGCCATGGACGTCACAACCACTGCCGCCCGCCAGGGCAAGTTCGAGGCCCGCTTCTACCACAAGATCTTCGAGGATGAAATCGGGCGCGTGCGCGGCCACTTCGGTCCGCTTAACACTGTGGCTGCCGACCCGACCGGCAAGGGCTACGCTAGCGGCGGAGAGGACGGTTACGTGCGCGTGCACGCCTTTGACAAGGGTTACTATGATTTTATGTATGAGGTAGAGAGGGAGAGGCAGAACAGGCTAGCTGCGGCCAATGCTTGAGAGTTTTTTTAACAAGGATGAAGTGGTTTCAGAGGGCAGTGGTTCGGCATTTACAATGGCGTTCAGGGACACACACTTGGGGCGGCGGGTCAAGGTGTAAAAGGGAGAAAAAGGGGGAATCCCTTTTTTTACCTTGGAAGGAAAAACACGGTTCTTCGCCCGGGTGGTTGACTTAGTTTGCTCGTGTAGCTTAGTGCCACGTACTCCTTAGACGGGATGCGGATACCTTACATTGGCGTCTTTCAGCCGTTCCATATCTCTTTATTTTGCGTTCGCATCTCTTTCATGTCACCGAAGAACTGGCGTCTGGACCTCGCCGGTTACAAAACGCGCGGACAGCTCACGGCATATGCTCATGACTATTTAGTTCTATGATATTTTATGTCTCATGCGACACTTGTGTATCCGTAGCAACAAATCCCCACTGAGGCCGTCTGCTACCTTTTCCTCAAACCAAGTAAAACCACCGAAACGCCGCCCCCTCTTACTCTGGCCGCCCATTCACCCCGACGTGATAAGTGATTGTGTCAAGAAAAGAACAGCGCAATTAGCACACTGCTAATGAAAAGAGTGTCGCCTGCCGCCAAACATGCCAAACCAATCGACCACGTTCTATATCACAAACTCCCCCCTTTCCCCAAGTCACATCTACCCTTCCAATTTTTGTCTTCACGCTTATTTCTTCTTGCCCTTGGACTTGGCCTTCGTGCCAGCAGCATTCGAGTTTGTAGACGCAACACTGGATGCCCGCGAGGGGGAGGTCGAGTTGGCCTTGCTACCCGTCGCCGACTTTACATTGTCAAGCGCCTTATTCTATGCCACCAGGTTAGCTCATCATCAACGCCAGCCGGGTAATAGCTTGGACAGCCATTGCTTACCTTGACACCATTCGCCTTGGTCTTCTTCTTGGCCGGAGCTAGGCCGAGGATGCTATCCTCGTCATTTTCGTCATCGTCGAGTTCGCGCTTGAGTTTTCCGTTCACACCATTCGCCTTGGTCGTGTTGACATCCTCGAATTCCTTGACAACGGTGGTCAGGAGCGTGTTGCAACGACGGCCAAGCTCCGTCGGAGTCCGGCTCAGGAAGAACCAGTCGAACCGGAAGAGTGGGCTCTCCCGAATCTCGTCCCTGATCTTCTCGTAGATACCTTCTGAATCCACGCCGTACTTGTCCAGAAGCACAAGAAGGAACCGGTCCTCTTCCTCGGTGTACACTTTTTTGTTGGTGGTTGAGACAGAATAGCTGATCTTGAGTTGTTGCAGTGGCACCCTGTACTGGCTCATCTTCTTGCGCAACATCTTGCGCTGGTGCTCAATCTTCCGCATCCGCTCCTCGCCGTCCTCGATGATCTTGAGGTACTTGTTGTAGTCGGAAATCTCCGTGTATCGCTGCCAGAAGACCTTGGCGTATGCCTTGACCTCCTGGGGAGTCTTGCTGTCCACCTCCATCGCGATGCCCTCGTAGTCATGTCGCCCATATCGCCCAGAGCCATTGATGAACTGTTGGAAATCACGCCGGTTCCATTCACCAAACCCTTGCTGGGCAAGTTTCTGCTTTTCTTCTTGCTCTTCCTCGGTGAGAGGCGTGGCGTTATCAATCTCCTGCTGGTCAAGCGCCCTCTCGGCCTCGCGTTCCGAGAGGTTCTCGTCATCGCCTTCCGAGAGAGGGACCTTATACCCGATCTCCTTGCGGTAATACGCAGTCTCCCTATCTTGAAGGTCGCGCAGCCTGGGAGGATAGAATTGGTAGTCGTGAACGGGGACTTGCTTGGGCGCACGAGGCGCTTTCGGCTTCGCATCGGCTGTCCGACCTCCGGTGTTTAGGGCCTGCTTGTAGTACTTGTCGATGGAATAGACCTGCTCCTTGCGCTCACGCTTTGCCGGGTTGATCCAGTTGATGCCGATATCCTTCTTGCGCGCGGCGAAGTCCTCCCCATTCCATTCATACGCCGACTCCGAGGTGAACTTTTGGAGGTCGTCAATACCAAGCTTCTCATACCTGGCATTGAGTTCCTTGGTGCGGGACTCGCCGGCCTGCAGAATCGCGTCGATATCGTCGTCGTCTAATTCGGTGCCCTTGTCTGCCAGAGCTCCGAATGCACCCTTTGACTGAAACACCTTTTCGGCGCCGTGCTGAATCATAGAGAGCAGCTCGTCCTTGTTGGCCGCCGCTTTGGCAGCAGCTTGGGCACGGCCTTGCTGGATGACCAGTTGATCGAGGCGCAACTTCTGTGCCGCGCGCTCCAGCACCTTCTCCTCAATCGCATTGTCCGTGACAAAACGATAGACGACTACTTGCTTGGTCTGGCCGATGCGGTGAGCTCGGTCCATGGCCTGCAAGTCCGCCTGTGGGTTCCAGTCGCTATCATAGAGCACAACAATGTCGGCTGTGGTCAGATTGATGCCTAGGCCGCCCGCTCTCGTCGTCAACAAGAAGACGAACTTCTCAGACCCTGGCTTGTTGTACTCGTCGATAGCGGCGATACGATCCTCATGAGCGGTACTGCCGTCAATGCGGCAATATTTGTATCCTCTGAACACGCAATAATCCTCCAGAATATCAAGAAGACGGCTCATCTGAGAGAAGATGAGCACACGGCTGCCCTGATTTTGCATCCTCTTCAACAACTTGTCCAGAACGATCATTTTGCCAGCATTGAACACGAGGTGCTCGTCAGTCGTATAAGGCGGGCCCGGCTCAGCACCCTCGAATAGGTACGGGTGGTTGCAGCACTTCCGCAGCTGCATGACGATGTTGAGCAGCCGCGTCTTAGACTCGCGCTTCCCCCCAGCTCCGTTGACGGCATCGATGTCCTTCTCCAGGATTTTCTGATACCATTTGACCTGCATCTCTGACATGCCGATATAGACATTGACCTCCTTCTTGGGAAGCAAGCTCTTCTCCACGTCACTTTTGACACGACGAAGCAGAAAAGGCCGGAGCACACGGTGCAATTGCTGAACAACCGTATCTTGGTCTCGATCCTGGCCCGAGAACCACTGGTCGAAAGCTTCGGCATCTCCAAATACATCAGGGAGCAAGAAATTGAGCAGGGCCCAGAGTTCGTGCAGGTTGTTCTGGAGCGGCGTGCCGGTAATCAGGAGACGGTTCCTCGAGTTGAACATGCGAATGACCTGGGCCAGTGACGACTCTTCATTCTTGATACGGTGGGCTTCGTCAATAATGATGTACTCCCATGCAAACTTCCGAAGATGGGCCTTTTCGCGAAGGATCATCTCATAACTTGTGATGCAGACATCAAAGTTCTCGTCCACCAGGCGATCATTGATGAGCTGCTGACGCTCCTCTTTGGCGCCCTGCAGGACGAGCACGTTGACTTCGGGGGTCCACTTGGCGAACTCTCGCTTCCAATTGTCCAGGGTCGATTTGGGCACCGTGATCAGGTGTGGGCCTGTGATGCCCATGATGTGGCGCAGGTAACCCAGGAAAGATATCGTTTGCAAGGTCTTGCCCAGTCCCATTTCGTCGGCAAGGATACCGGAAATACCATTTTCATGGAGCGAGATCAACCAATTCAAACCAGCGACCTGGTAGTCCCTCATGGTGCCGTGAATGAAGGAAGGCGATTCGCGGAATACCGTTTCGGCCGAACCCCCGTGCTTCTCGTCCTTCAGGAGTTCGGCGTCTTCCTCGGCCTCGGTCCGGCGACGTCTCTCGCTTGTAGCACCTCCCTGACGGCCGCCGCCTTTCCTTTGCTTGGCTTCCTCCTCATTTTGGTGGTCAATCTCGGCCATGATCTCGCGGATCTTGGGGTTCGGGTTGGTCTCGATGAAGTGGCGAAACAGGTCGGTGAGACCGAGAAGGTATCGGAACCGACGAAGCGTATCATCTTCCTATTCTAAACGTCAGCTCAAATTCATAGGCAATACTCTAGAAGCAGCTCTTACCTTTGACTCGCCTAGCCTATCATGCTTTTTGCCAAAAATACTCCTACGTAATTGATTGGCTTCTGAGCGCTTCTTGCGGCCGTCGACAACGGGCTCGCCAACCACACTGCTGGCGGTAGTGTTCGGATTCGTGTCAGAGTCGGTGTAATCGGGGGTCTCGTCGACATCCTGGAGCATTCATCATCAGCCGGTTTGGCCACCACTAACACCTGGCGTCCAGGCACGCAAAGCACTGATAAAATGCGCGCACAAGTAGCCTTACCATGTCGTCGGCCGCCTGTGGCGGGTGGGTCGACTCAGGCGCATCGGCCATTGACGCGTCGGTGTCATTGCCGCTCTGCCGCGAACGGGGAGCCATGTTGGCTGCGGTACCGTCGATCGAAGGCCGGCCTGCGGTACGCGACTTAGACGCGCTCGTGCGTATAAGTGGGTTCACGCGGTGAGTAGAGGTCTGCTAGTTGTTCAGGAAAATTTGGGTGATGATTGCAGGCCTCGTGGCTGCGATTCGCGACGGGAATGAGGAAGGCTCGGAGGAAGGCGGTTGAAGATGGGTGGGTGCTGGGCAGGGTGCGAATTTCTGAGGTTGAGGAACTCCAAAAAGGTCCAAACCGCGTCCCCAGCCAATCACAACTGCTCATACTACGGAGGGGATTAATCGGCGGTCGACTGAGGATCCCCGCTACAGAAAATAAGTCAACGCAGGGAAGCAAACATACCTACACTACCTAGGAGCCTGTCTTCGACCCAAAAAGGCTCCCAGAATATCTGCCTATTTATCGTCATCTTTGCTTCTTTTCGACGCCCCTGCGCTGCACCCTGCCTACACAGTGCGTTTCTTTCGTACCCCTTCAGCTTGTCTAGCCGACTCTACACTGTTCTCATATTGTCTTCCAGTCCGTGCTCTTCTCTTCTTTTCTCCATTTTAAATCATCTTTAATTCTCTCCTTTTCAATCTGCACTCAAGCCTCCAACGCGGGCGTTCGAGTGAGAATACCATACCATCATCATCATCATCATCATCATACCACCGCCATCACTCGGCTTTCGAGACTCGACTTACACAGTACAGGACTGCTTAGGTAAGACACCCCTTGGCGGATGGAATGATAAGGCCGTAAAACAAGCCAGGCGGTGGTGACTCCCAACACCAATCAATCATGATGGTGGACCCCCCCCCCCCATCTTGGGTGGCGCCTGACAAAGAGTCAGCCAATCGGTCGCAACGACTGTGTCGGTTCGGGCTTGATCCAGGTCACTGGCACGCGGATGACAACACAGCCCAAGAGACTGACTCGCCCTGAGCCCAGGTGCAATCAAGGTACAACTCGAAACCTAATGCTCCGTCTCAAGACACCAAGCGCCCGGCGCCCTTTCTCTGCTCATCGAAAAGCGTAGAATATACCTAAGATATTCTCAGTACGAGAGTGCGACCTCGGGACCTCCAGACTGTCCCACGGCGAACAGGCTCCGCCCTGGCCCACATTCATCCCCTTGGCTCTTCTCGGTTTAGTGAAAACCCCTCAGTCTATCCATCTATCAGTCGCGATCGCAGTCAAGGGTTGATTCCACGAAATACGACGAGCAAATTCCCGAATACCCTGCGCGGGATCCTGCAGGTTGTTGCCGAATCCTCCTTTTCCCGACCAACACACGCTCATCGCGCCCGGTTGGCCGGATCACCATGAGCATCGAGGGGAACGAGCTGCTCGAGGCCTTCAAGGCCGCCGCCCTTTCGGTAACGAAGCTCTACAAGACGTCAGCTCAGGCCCAGGCCAAATCGCGCGCAGACGGGTACCAGGACTGTCTAGAAGATTTGCTCGCGTTCCTGGACAGGGAGTTCGTTGGCTTGCACAACACCGATGTCCAGAAGATTCGCAAATGGGTGTCAGACCGGGTAGAGGGGCGAGATGCAACATCCCCGCCACTCGAAAGCGAAGACGAAGCCGAACGATCCGATGCACAAATATTATCATCACCGCAAATGCAGCGCGCAGTTCCTGTCGCAGTGCAGCGCCAAAGAGACGAGGACGGGGTGCAGACGAGAGATGTTTCGGCACCTCCTGTTCTCACGGCGGTGCCTACTCCTGTTCCACCGCCCCCCGCAGTGGACGAAGTCGACATCGTAGTCCCCTCGCAAGACGCCTTTAACTTCCAAGCATCAGTTCCTTACCCCCACGACGAAGCCTTGCGACTCGCCAGCCTCAACCTCTCTGACGGCCAGGCAATCACCCCCTCTAATACTCGGCCGACACCGCGAAATGGGAGAAACAGGAACGGACGGACAGGGCCACGGGCTTCGTTAGGGAGAACGGCAGGGCAGAAACGCAAGGTTAACCTGGCCGAGATTTTTGACCTGGGCAGCTTGGACCATGGGAACGGCAGGGACATGTTTGGTGGAGGAAAGCGAAGCCGATTTACATGACGCGCGTCAGCAATGAAGGGCTCTCTACGTGATGCCTCCGATTCACGGGCCCGTGGGATATTTCATTTTGCGGGAGGAATGGAAGCTTTTCACTCGCATCGCATCACATTCCTGGGAGCGCATGGGCACTGGCGTGGATTTAACGACTATCGGCATCTAGGAGAAGGTTACGGCAAGGAGGCGGCTAGATGGAGCATCTTGGGGCGTTCACTTGATACCACACAAGAAGACATGATATTTTTCCGTTTTTGTATGTAGAGCTTCACCTCACCTGGGGGTTTGCCTTGTCCCTGAGATAAGGCCTTGTCACACAATACTCGACTATTGGTCTCCCAACGGAGGCACAAACACCACAAGAAACCACCTAGCCTCGAACCGTCCTCGTGTGTTGTTGCTCTTCAGTCGACTTGGTGACACCGAGTCTTCTGTAGAGCTCAGTAGGGAGAGCATTATACAGAACCTAAACCTGTTAAAATTGCCACAAACCGGTAACCCGAGCAGTGTCTGCCAGCGCAGAAGCATGTCGCTCTCCATCGCTGTTTACCTCAATGCCGTGGCGAAACCCCATGATGAAGCAGGATGTTGTGGTATTCAGCTGCGGTCCGCTCACCGTTTCGCCAGCTCCCATTGTTGTGACAGAGCCTAGTCCCTCCATAGCCGATGCCGTACCTACCTCCCTTACGAACTCCACCCCTTTTTCAACGCCTCCCTGCCACGTACATACTACAGCCAAATGTCTAACAACAACGACGACAACTATTCCTACTATCAGCCACCTCTCGGTCTCACTCTGGCAGCAGAAACAGCAGAAACAGCCAGCGAACAACGTCACCCCTCAGCCATCATTATCACCATCTCCACCAACCCACTTCACCTCAACTTACACCGACCAACGGAGCACACAATCGAGGCAATACCTCTCGTCTCGCGCAAAGCACTCCATAATCCTGTCTAGGCCTCGTCTCGCTAGACCTTGGTGCCCCCTCGGGATAGTTGCCTGTTCAACTTCCCTGTGGCATGCGACACTACCTGTGTAAGAACGGCGAGCGGGAGGTGGCCAGGTTCATGGCGAAGGGGGGGGGGGGGGGGGGGGGGGGTTTGGGGGTTGGGTATGGCAACGTACAGCAGTATCACCTCAACCAGCATCACCAACTTCATCCGCTGGCGGAGTGGTCT
>JAMAKP010000128.1:0-26535 GCA_023628455.1 Chaetomiaceae sp. B2702 | reverse complement strand
GGGGGTCTCTTTGAGGTTGTCATCGATTTACTACGGTATTCATAGTGCAGGACACAACCGGCGGCGGAAAGGGGGTGGATAGTCGCGGCGCTGGGCCTAGTCAGTTCTCGCTGGTGGCTTCAACCCTCGTCGGACAGCAACCGAGTTCGTCATGGGTCCAGAACAAGACCCTATTGAGGATTTGCTCGATGCGGTGTTGTTACGCTCCAGCATTCGGGGTAGGTAGCACCTGAGCTGCCTACTTCTAAAACACTGCATCACGTCTGCGAAGGATCTCATGTGATGCCGTCTCCGACATCGCCTGCGGCTCGACGCGATGTGGCTCGGTTGGGCGTGGGTGAGAAAGCCCTTTTCCCTCTATTTCCCGAATTTCCGGTACCAAAAATGAGCTAACAGGGCTGCATTTCAATGGTGGCGAATCAAGCCTTCGACGCTTGCCTCGGTTCGGAAAGTGCACCCTTGGCAGCCACGCGCCCAACGGGGAAATTTGGAATTGACGAACCCACCTCGCCCACACGCTCAATCCGCGGCACAACGCGCCTTTCTCGTGCCGTAGACAATCCAACGGGCAGCAGCGAACGGTCGGACGCATTGCAACGGGGTTTGCATGGCCGCTGCTGAGCCGCCCGTCCCACCCAAGGGTCGAGAACGAACAAAAGTACTTGAGCTGCTGCCGCGCTGAACGTATGTATGTACATACATACATTGTAGAAATGTCCTGGGACTGCCCCCACCTCGTGAGCCCACGATGCCACCAAACCAGCAGGTCAAAGCGCGGCGCTCGCGATGCAATTTTCGCGAAATTGCGGCGACTGGGATTTGGGGTCCATTCCGGAAAGGCGGGCGCGAGCCTTGGCGGCGCACTGTTCGGGGCTGACGTCCAACCTGGAAGGTTACCACAGGCCTGGAATGGGCTTGCTGGCTCCGAGCTTCCTTCTGCTTTCTTCTCCTCCTCCTCGTTCCCAGCACCTCAAGTTGCGCTCCGGCGCAATCCATTGACAACAAGCCGCCGCGATCCGATCTGCAATTGATCGGCCTTAGAGAGTCGCACGGAACGGGGGACCGAGACATTGGCCCCGCGAGATGGACCCCGGGCTCTGAGCCGAATCATGGACCCGTCGCCGCCCAGGGGATCCCCGTCCCACCCGCTGCCGAGCAACCACGACAACAACACCAACGACCATAACCAGCACCGAGTGCGCTTCGCCGAGGGGGAGCCGCAGGCCAGCTACAAGATCTACCAGCCGACACCTCGGCATTCCACCACTGCATCTTCTACAGCCGGCCCCGCCGTGTACTGGGACGGCGGGGAAAGCGGGAGAGACATCGACCGAGAGAGCGACGCCAACCTCGCGGGATACACGTTCTACCGTGAAGGAACCCCCACGCCACCCGACTATGACATCCCCGAGAAGCGATTGGCCCATGGAGGAGGAGGGCTGGCGGCCCCGGTAGCAGAGAGCTCGACCGCCGGCGGAGGAACTATCAGCAGCGACCGCGATTTTCACCTCGGACCGCATGATCAGAACGAGGTCAGCAACTGGAGTCTCGCTGACAGCAATGAGATGTCTCCAGCGACCAAGAAGAGGGTGCTCTGGGCAATCATTGCCGCGGGTGTTATGATACTCATTGGCATTGCCGTCGGCGTGGGAGTGGGCTTGGGCGTTGGCTTATCCAAGGGCAAAGGGGCCGCGGTGGAGCCGGCGGAAGGGCCATCAAGGTTTGTTGAACACTTCAGTAGCTCTGCTGGTCGCCAATATCTAACCTGTCAACAGTTCCATACCAGCCTCGGTGCCAACCTCGAGCCCCGCGCTGACGGAGCCACCTAGCACCACCCCCGGCGGCACGGGAGCCGCCGCAGACACAACGGGGTCGGCCGCAGCCCCACGGCCGACCTACAATTCCGACTGCCCTGCTCTAAATAACACAGTATACTATGTCCCCGGGTCGACGAGGGGTTTCAAGCGCCTGTGTGGCATCGACTACAGTGGCAGCGGTGCCACGGATCTCGCCCATGCGTGGACCGAGAGCATGGCGGACTGCATCAATAGCTGTGCGTCGTTCGACCAGTGTACGGCATGCGCATGGGGTTATATTCCAGGGGATGAAGGAGGGAAGCACCGTTGCTATATGAAGAAGAATCTGAGGCAATCTCATGTGGCTGCGAGCGATTGGTGTTTTGCTATTTTGCAATAACCTTCGAGGCGTGTCGTTTACATTCACGGATAGAGAGATCGAGATACCCAGCATACGACTTGCAAATATTTGCTAATATATAATGAGTTTACGCCCCCCGTTCCTCGAGGTTGTTGGTTGTTTATGCCGGCCGGCGATCCTGCTGCCGGTGCTGGGTGATGATGGCATATTTTTATTCCAACCTCTGCACCCCTCCTCCACCCTCACACTGTGCCCCTCAACCAGAGGTTATCTTTCTGGTAACAACTTCTCTTATCACAACCAAAGAAGGAAGTGGCGCAGCTGGTAACCGCAGGAGCGGGTTCTTCTGGAACCAAGAAATGTGGATCGTGCGTGAGTCGGGCGGCACCTTCAAATCAGCCTCTGGGCAATTTTTTTGTTTCTCAGAAGTTCAAATTAATTTCAATCGACTCGCAAGCCAAACACTTACTTCCCTAGGAAAGCATCTCTTGACCTTTTAACTTTATCTACCTAGGTATGTACACATGGTCTCCCCCCGATTCAGGTTCTCGCCCGCCGTCAGGAAAAAAAAAAGAAAAAAAAAACCAATGAAACGAAATCAACTAGCTACGACAAGATAAACGCGTCTTATTTGGCCGGTTTAGTTCTTCTCTTCAATCTTCAAAATTATCTCCACGAAGGTGTCCTCAACCCACCCGCGTGCCAGGTTGAGCCCAGCCAAGCACCGCTCGCACGTCACCTTTTCAACTTCTGTGAAAGGGGGATCCCAGCCCCCAACTTGCCCATCCACAACAAGCTCTCAGCCGGGATTTCCACCTTCTCAAAGTCGACTTCCGCCAAGACGGCTGCCTCTCTACGGCCACGAGTAGACGAGACTGCGCGAAAGGGGTAAGGGGACCTAGCTCTGACTAATGTGGCTCTACGAGATACCGGGACTACACAACCAACCATTTCTATGGCTATGTTTAGATGGTCGCCAAGGGCTAGGGCGCAGTGGAGATGTGGTTTGCCATTGGGACGAGTGGGCTGCCTCACGCGATCTGAAGCAAGATATTTAAGGTTAGGGGCAAGATCCGAGTTTCCAGGTACGGTGTTGCGGAGGAAAATATAGTGGACTGATGTAAGACTCTAATTTTGTGTCATCGGGCCGGCTAGCCAGCCACTCGCCGGCGACTCGGAATCAGTGGATCTTGGGCAACACATTCGCCGCCTCCAACTCACCAAACACATCTGAAAATGCCTTCCAAGTGTCCTGGTACCTAGATGTGCGCCGCGTTAGCATTCCATCCGCTCCGCCTTTGTCAGATGTAGGAAATCACCTTACCCCGTCCAGCCCGCCTCCCTGGCCTTGCTCATACTCGAAACAACGTCATAATTTCGCCCCAGCACAAAATCCGCAAACGCCCAAGTCGCCTGCTCGAAGGCGTCCTTCTGCAGCCCCTCTCGCTCCGCCAACCTCGCCCACGCCGCCTTCACCTCCTCCCGCTGACTCCACTTGGCGAGATTGACCCTCTGCTCCAGCACGCTCCTCCCCACCGACCCCTTCAGCCCGGCCTCCTCCGCCACGACACGGATAGGCGGCGTCCCCCCCAGTTCGGTCCTCGCCTCACACCCGCCCGCCGTCTCCGCGCCCCCCGCGAACTGGTCCGGCCTGACCCGCATCCCGAACCGCCGCGCCAGGCGCGGCCACATGTCCTGCCAGCTCTGCACGTCGCCGTTGACGACGTTGAACGCCTGGTCCGCCGCGCGCGGCTCCGTCACGGCCCACTCGCAGAACTGGGCGTGCAGCTTGGACGAGGTGAAGGTGTCGAAGCGCGTGTAGAAGGCCGGGGAGCCCGGGAAGACCAGGCCGTCGTCCTGGCCGAGCTCTCTGCTCACGGCCGCGTAGAGCCCCAGAGCCGAGGTCATGTTCATGAAGTTGCCCCTGGCGAAGCCGATTACGTCGTTGGGGTAGGTGACCGTCCAGGTGATCTTTCCGTGGGACTTTTTGCAGAAGTCGTGGACGAGGTCCTGCTGGCGGTAGTAGAAGTTGGGGGGGAAAGGTGGGTTGGAGCGCAGCCAGGGGTCGGTTTCGAGGAGCGGGTTTTTGGGCTGGCCGAGATGTACGCCGTATTGTTTGGCGCCGGTCACCAGGAGGATGCGTTTGGTTTTGGTGTGGGACACGGCGTCGAGGAAGTGCGAGAGCATGTCGCCTGGGGTTAATTCTTAGTACGCGAGTCTATGTTGTCAGGGGTCGTAGTTAAAAGGCGGAGCCGATTACCGTTCACCTGCCAGTTTTCCTCCTCGCTGTCTTTTTGCAGATAGGCAGCGAAGAATATGTACTCGGCTTCAACGCCCTGCAGGTCTTTGGCCATTTGGTCGGCGGAGCTGAGCAGGTCGATGTGCTTGTGCACGACATTCGGAGGGTACTCGTCCTTCTTGCTGCGAGAGAGAGCATAGACTGTCTTCCATTTCTCTGGGTTCTGGGCCAGCTGATGAACAATCTCCCGGCCGAGGATGCCTAAACGTGATGTTCAATTGGTTTTCGTCCAGCTAGCCTCAAATTAGATGTGTCTTACCAGTTGCACCCACGACAATTGCGGATGACATGGTCGAGGAGAGAGGTACTGGTAATTGGGTACCTAGTTTAAGCAGCGAATAGCGGGTGTAAGCTAAATACTAAGCTAGTTAGTCGCGGTAGATTTTCTAGAGCACTAACTTTTCAATGTCGAGTTAGGGACGGATTGGTCTCATAAGCGAGGCTTGCTCAGGTTATAGTCCATGGTCTTCGAGATCCTCGAAGTGACGTCAAGACTTGCAATGATCTCCAAGAATGCAACTTAGTGTAGTACCATTCCCGACAACGAAGGCTGGAACTATCAATTATGACGATATGGGTGTCATAACCTCCCCGCCTTCTATTGAAAATAATAGGCAAGTCAATTTCAAGTTGATCCTCAATTCAACAAACAAACTTAGCTGACAAATCTTTCTAGGCCGGCCTGAAACTACCTAACTCTGCTGAAGAGTTTGTTATCAAGATAATTGCCAAGTTAACATCGGGTACACTAGCAGTCAGGTAGTTCTAACTTGGTATGTACTTCTCAACTGCACGATGAGGCTCAACCAATAGTGACAATCTGCGCCAGTGTTCACTCGAGAACTGCACCTTACCACACCGCCAATCTTATTCTGCTCGAGGACAGCAATCACACCGGAAGTCCCTGATGAGCGGGCATAGGCCATAGACACGGTTCCCAAGACTGCGACTTGCAACGAACGCAGTGTGTTGAGGCTGACGATAGACAACGAAGGAAGCAGTCGCTTGTGGTGTTGAGGGAAAACAGCGGTCAAAGATGAGAGGTCGGTGTGATGCCAAACTGCCCCGATGATGGATCAACGGGTGGCAGTGCTAGAGACTGTATCATTGCATTGATTATCATGAGTAAGGAGTGGCATCATGAGTAAGGCCGGGCGATGTGCAACGTAGCGACCCGCACATGATCACGATGTGCTCGTGGTGGGAAATGGCGGTGCAAGGATGAAATTTTGCTGTCGGTGACGGAAGCAGATTAGGAGCAAATAAGCTCCTTCGGCCGCAGTTGCATGATGCAAGTTCCATGTGCATGGACGGTTGGTTGATTGGTACAGTACATGCACCTTCCCCGGGCCGCCCTATCTCATCTTACCCAACCCGCATTTTTTTTCCGCCATGGACAGAAGGAGGGTCTTTACCCGCGCGTACCGTAGCGTGCTCTCCACCTGCCTGCCGGAGTCCCGCGTCGCCGGCTGCCTCATTTCGGGCGTGTACCGACTCAGAGTCTCCGTGAATTTTTTGAAGCTGCCTTGGCATCGGCTCATCAACAGAACGAGCCATGGCTGATTGGGTTGCAGCCCTTCGTCTTATCGCATTTGCGGACGCACGATCTAGAACTTTTTATCCAACGCATACACTCCACGACTCCGATGCAAGCGCCGAGGTTTCACTGCAGCGGCCGCCGTATTGCTGGTGATATTAGCCACGATGCTCGGAGCCTTCTCGGCGGGGGTCACTCTTTAGTCTGGCAGCCCGCTGCCCGCATTCAGGATTTTCGGGCTCGGTTGCAGCGGCGGATTTAGACTGAACGCAGTGAACGGCGACCGCCGGTAGTCGCCGACAGTCAGCATTTTCAGGGAAATTGCACCCACGAGCCCTTCCGCAATCAGGGCTGCTTTGAAACAAACACCGGAGCCGTAGTCTTGCGCCCTACTATGGTATTGTCAAGGTCACGAAGGGGTGGTATGTACGGATCATGCTAACTAACTACAGTCCTCATCAATGATATCATTGAGAAAGCGTGCGCCCGAGTGGCTTTCAAGTGGCTGGCGACCTTCCTGCACTATTAGTATCAGGCATCACCGGCGTCGCCGTCCCGTTCCGTTCGCTCGCTGGCCCTGGAGGCAACCCCGGTCTCGCTTCAGCCGACAGCCGTTGGGACCCGGGGGAGTGTGTCGCCGTTGAAGCACCGAGCGCCACCAGATGCCAGCCCACCCCTCTCTGCTTTGGCCTTCTCCAGTCTCCTTTCCTCGGCTGTTTTTTGCAAAGACTTGCATTGCCCCCGGCAGCCCCAGTGCCCATCTGCGGAAGTAAGCTTTACTGCCATTTCGGGCTGCACGCTGAGAGCTGAAAAGGCGGTCGAGGCACGAGGTGGGCCAATCAATGCAGCACGGCTGCTGCTCCGCCCCCCGGGAGTGAGCTTGAAGCCAATCGTCGCGGCCAATCCCGTCGCCCATTCTGCCGGCGACTCCAGCACAGTGGAACGGTGGGCATGGCGTGCATCAAGACGCCGGATGGCTGTCACGTTACGTTCTGATCATGACGCTATTCGACGCGGCAGTCGTGTGTGCAGCGTCGTAGGGCTGAAGGGGCAGCGCGGGGCTCCTGGGGGAGGTAATCGCCGAAGGATGCACACAACCGTCGTGTTTCAGTAGCCCAGGTCCCCGGGATCTGGCTACACTACAAAGCGGCCCCTGCCATGGGCCCTCACCAGATGCCATTCCGTATATAGCGAGGGAACAAACATTGGGTCTTGTGAGGGTCTTATAAGTAACCTTGCCAGTCATCATTTCAAGTCCTTGGTGTTGACATTCTCGCGAGTCTTCACACAAGCCTGTCTTTCACGACTCACAATCAAAGCTATCAACACCAAACAGGCCTTGACAACACTATGGCTGAAACCTACAGAACCGACACACCGATGTCGCGGGACTCTCCCGTTCCCGGGCAGAAAACCCGGCAGGTCTGGACCCCTGAAGAGGATCGACTCCTGTGCGAAGCAGTGGCAAGGGGTAAGCTTCACTCGCCAGAGAGCCCACAACACGTCTTCTCTCCGTTACTGACACAACGACAGAGTCACCAAAACATGGCCCCATCAGCTGGCACAAAATCGCATCACATCTCCCGGGACGCAACAACAAGGACTGCCGGAAGCGATGGCACTACAGCATCGCCAACACAATACGAAAGGGCACCTGGATGCGCGAGGAAGACGAGAAGCTGCGCGAAGCCGTCGAGCTCTACGGCGCGCGTTGGAGCAAGATTGCCGAAGCGGTTGGCACCCGCAACGGTGACCAATGCTGGAAGCGGTGGTACGACTGTCTTGATCCTCGCATTGATAAGAGTCCCTGGACCCCTGAGGATGTATGTCATCCATACCAACCACATAGGCAATAAGAGCAAGACTGACGAATGATGCTTTGATAGGACGCCAAACTTCTCCACCTCGTCTCCCAACACGGCCGCAACTGGAGCGACATTGTCCACCAACACTTCCCCAACCGAACCTCCCTAGCCGCCAAGAACAGATACAGCATCCTGCGGCGCAAGCAAGAGGGAGCGAGCTCCAGGTCTTCCTCGGTACGACACGCAAAGCGCAAAGCCAACTCGTCGGCGTCCACACCGTCCTTGAGCTCGAGCCCATACCTCAGTGTCCCCACAACGCCATCCCGGACTGCCTTGTCAACCCCGGAGCCCGAGTTTGCGTCTGAGGGCTGGATGGCGCTCACAGACGCCGAGATTGATGAGCTCCTCTATCGATCATCACAAATGGATGCCAATGGCGGCCTCGACGGATGGTATCCAGGCGACGCTCACACAGTGGCATCGGCGACGCCAAGCCCTCAAATAGGCTGCGATCTGGAGCCGGACTTTGGGACGGGCGACTGGGCCATCGGTGGTGTAACCGACAACACCTGGACGCAACCACCACACCTCGGCCTCGATTCTAGCCTTGTTGATCCCCAGATCCAGACGACTTCGATGGCGGGGTACGGCGGATATTGCACTCCGGGTCAGCAGCCAGCGGCCCAAGAGTATGGATATAACATGTTGGGTGTGTACCAGAATCAATTTCTGACTCAGATGCCACATCAGGGGATGTATGACTCGAGTAGTGGGTTGATAAGTCAAGATGGGATGGGGAACTGGCAGACTGGTTACAGTCAGGGGAGTTGGTAAAGCCTTGGGGCTGCTGCCAAGACGTCACTGCTGGCGGTGGCCTCGGCTTTGGGAGCGCGTATAAAGGCGTTTTTCTTTTGGCTTTGGAGATCTGTTTACGGGGAGGTTGCCTGCCTTTTGGGACTGAATCATTTGCATGTTTTGGGAGTTGGTCTTGTTTGATACCTGCATGGGCAGAGAGACTTTTCAAGATATCGGGATAGATTGCAATCGAACAACTCGATCAAGATGGTTGGCTCGATTTGAAACCTTCATGAAGGGCCGGCGGCTTACTCCTCGGTGAGGGCTCCAACTTGGTGAATGCCCTCGCCGTGTAGCCCCTGAACACCGAGTACATAGTACAGTATTATGTGCCTCCAACCCCTGCTCGCCGCCTTGGCACACCAAACCCCGGCCGGGTCCGCATCGAACCATCCCACTGGTGCCAAGGTGTCCGGTGACCCGGTCTCGACTCCGCCGTTGGGCTTATCAGAAGATCTGATTAGATCTTTCGCTGATCACCGCCACCCGAGGCATCCACATCCCCCCCTTCTCGATTTCCGTCGTACCGGGCGCCACCGCTCAATTCCAACCAGGCGTCAACCGCATCGTTTCCCTCCGCGGCTATGGACCGCATACAAACATGGCTGCAGATGCAGGGCGCCGTACGGGATACAATGCCCGCCTTTCTGCGCGCCTTGCGCCCGTCCGGGCCGGCAGCACTGAGCAAAGATGACGACATGGACTGGATGAACGACCCGGAAAAGGTGGAATATATCCGGCAGCTAATCGAATCGCTCTATGAGGCCCGCGCGATTGTCAACTGCTACAACATTGCCATCGTCTTCGTCATCGTGGTATTGTCGGTCTGGCACTGGCTGGAGGTGAAGAGCGATAAGCTGAAGTGGCAGCGCTTGAGGCGGCGTCCGGAGGTTAGCACTTACGGCACATCGTCCCCGTCGCCAGTGTCTTCGTCAAGCACCGGCGGTTCTCGGTCAGCAACACCACTTCCCGATGTCAAAGACCTCGATGTCGAGCGAGTCCCCCTGTTGCCCGAGAACAAAACAACGACAGCATACCACAGGAAAAGAAACGCCGCCGGCAGAGCGGTCCAATCGTGGCTTGCGCGGCAACCGGGCCCCTTGCCCGTCATCAACAGAACCCTCCCGTCCAACGGAACGTCACTCTTCATCCTCGCCTGGCTCGCCCTCAACGTCTTCTTCCACTTCTACCGTCTCCCCATGCGCTGGGATTTCTTCTTCATATTCGCCGACCGCACCGGCTGCATATTCATCGTCAACCTGCCCCTCCTGTACCTCCTCAGCGCCAAGAACCAGCCTCTCCGCCGCCTCACCGGTCACTCCTACGAAGCACTCAACATCTTCCACCGGCGAGTTGGCGAGCTGCTCTGCTTCGAAGCCGCCCTCCACTTTGTCAGCATGCTCCTCTGGCAGTTCCTCCTCGCCCGCGAGTGGCTGGTCGCCTCGCGGTCCGCCTCCGTCTACTTCACGCACCCGCTCATCCTCTGCGGCATCGGCGCGCTGGTGAGCTACGAGCTGCTCTACGCCACCTCGCTCGCGAGCTTCCGACAGCGCTGGTACGAGCTGTTCCTCGCCTCGCACGTGTTCCTCCAAACCGCCGCCCTCGTCTTCCTCTGGTTCCACTACCACACCGCCCGGCCCTACGCGCTCGCGGCCCTCCTCGTCTTCCTTGTCGACCGCCTCGTTTACAGACTGGGCCTCAACCGCGCCGAACTCGACGCGGACGTTCGCGTACTTGATAAGGAGACCTACCTGCTCTCGGCTGACTGGGATATCCCGCACCCGCCAGAGAACGCGCGGCGGTGGTGGCAGGGCACGTCGGTCCTCCACGGCTGGTACCCCACCGACCACGTCTTCCTCACCGTGCCCGGACTCGCAGGCGGCCGGGGCCAGGCGTGGCAGGCGCACCCGTTTACGATTGCGTCTGCCGCGCCGGGCCGGCCTGCCGAAGACAGAGCACAGGGCCTGACCGAGGAGGGCGACGGCCAGGTGGGCGGCAGACAAAGAAGAAGGAGACCCCGACATGCGTGGCTCACGCTGCTCATCCGCGCACACGACGGGTTCACGCGGGCTCTCCTCCGCCATGCCGCGGCGAACGGAGAGTCGCCGACCAGGGTCTCGGTGAGATTGGACGGGCCGTATGGGTCGTCCCACGCGTTGGGCATGTTGCGGGCAGCGGGATGTGCGGTGCTGGTGGCGGGGGGCAGCGGGATTGCCGTGGCGTTTCCTTTGGTTTGGGCCTTGTTGCACGAGGATCACGGGTGTGATACTGATGATGATGATGATGATGATGATGACGGGGAGGATGGGAAGGCCTTGCTACCGGGGCGGCGGGGGAGCGGGAGCGGGAGCGGGAGTGGAAAGAGTGGGAGGAGAGTTCATCTGCTTTGGGTGACGCACTCGCGCGAGCATGTCGAGTGGGTGCCGAGGATGCAGCTGGACGATTTGGTGGGACGGGGATTGGATCTGGTCGTTCCGGCGCCGACGGCGGAGGCTGGGCGGCCCGATGTTACGGGGCTGGTAAGCGGCTGGATCGAGGGTGCGGCCGCGGAGGAGAGGGAAGTTGGGGTGGTCGTGTCGGGGCCGGACGGTTTGAATAGGGCGGTCAGGAATGTTTGCGCGGATGAAATTGGGAGAGGGAGGGAGGTACGGGTGGCGGTGGAGAAGTTTGGGTGGTGACGGTGGTGACGGTGGTGACGAAGGGGTAGATTGGCATATAAATTGTTCCATGGTCCATGGTAGGGCGTTTTGGATGTTGCATTGCATTGCATTGCATTGCGAGCATGGGTAGAAGAACAGCACATGGTAGAATACAGTACAGTACAGTACAGTACAGTATCAGAAACAATATTCAAAGAGAATGTTAGAATGTTATACAATAATTTCTCCATGACCTTCACACACCCCCCACCCCCATATCATACATGGATAATTTCTCTGGTTCAAGCAGGCGCCTTCCAGTCACCAGCTCTCTTTACCCCCTCACCCGTCTCTTTCCCCGCACCCTCCACCCCAGACCCAATGTTCGTCACAGCATCGCCCACCGGCTTCGTATTTTGGCCTGTCGCGCTGTTGAGTGTGTCTCCCAGACCCCGTGTCGCGGCACCGACGACGCCTCCTGCCGTGTTGGCGAGGCCGGCGGCGGTGTTGCCGAGCGTCGAGGTGGTTGTTTTGGCAGCACCTGTGACGGTGGACGAGATGTTGGCGTCTGGATTGGTGTGGGGTGCTTGGTTGGATTGCGTGTCGAACGGGTTGTTGGACTTGCTCATTTTGACGTTGGGAGAGTGGCTTGCGCGAGGCGTTGAATGGGGGAAAAGAAGATGGGATGGAGAAAAGGTCGAGGGGCTCCAGAGGGCTTATGAGGACATGATATCAACATCAAATACTCTGACGTCACGCACACACGTCATTGTCGGGGATTGACAATTGGGATGCTTTAGTCCCCTTTTTGTCTTGGGAAAGCTAACTGCAATGTACAAATACACACATATACGCACCCCGCAGCCTAAGAGATGGACGAGAGGCGAGAGATCCAAAATTCTGTTCAAGGATTAGGTTGACGATGCACTCATGGCCACCGGATCCGATGTCTTTACGCCCAACTCCCTAATAACCCCCGCCCTCTTTTTTCTGGTGACTCCAAGTCTCCAGTTTCTGATGCTCCCTGTTCCATCACAGCAACATTAGCTCCTTATCGGCTTTCCTTCTCAGGACTGCTATGCTACATCAACATGCCACGCCATGCCTTCCACACGGCGACACTAAATCTCCGGAGCTTCTCTGTTCGATGCCCGCGATATGACTGAGCGACAATCAGCACATATTAAATCTACAAACATGTATTTTTCTAGGTAATATGTAACTCTTAGAGCCTATAATGTATGACATGGCCCAACACAAAACTCTGCCGAGCCCCGAACTATCACCGTAGACGAGCTCGAGTAGCGAATGCCTCACAAAAAAAACCAAAAACTGACCTCTAAAAAAAAAGAAGAAAAAAAGAGAAGTAGTTCTAATCAGCCCAACCCCCCGCCACTCCACGCTGGGCCCCAGCATAGCCACACGGGCCCCTCGCTATCCCTCGCGACCCGGCTACGGCGACGGGCCCAGATCACCCGCCCTCGTCGCCGCCAGCACCCCACAGGCCTTCCTTCCGTTCCTCAGGCCAGGAGCGGAACCTGGACTGGCGGGCCTTGATGGCCAGACACGCGCCGCAGCGGTGCACCTTATTCGGCTTGTTGGCGCGGCCGAGATCGAGGGCCCCGCAGTATTTGTGCCGGACCACGTCCGTCCATTCTGCGATGGGGTAAAAAGTTAGGGTCCTGCTATGTATGTACCTAAGTGTTCAAGGTGGGTGTGATTGGAGGAGCCTGACGGGAACTTACGGACTGGGGTCTGGCCGGCGGTGCGTGTCTGGTTGGAGTAGGAGCGGGCCATTGTGGCTTTTGTAATTTTATCTATTTATTTATTGATTGATTGATTTGTTTGTTGATTCATTCATTTATTTATTTATTTATTTCTTTTTTTTTTTTTTTCAAAGGAAAAGAATGATTGTGTCTGGGTTGACACAAAAAGAGTGAAAGGTTTGTGATAGGTGTGGCGGTGGAAGTTTGTCGTAATTGGGGTGCGGAAGTGTGAGTGCGGGCTGAGAAAACACGGGTTTATATGGCAGGAGGAAGCTCGATCAAGCCTACCTTACCTAAGACAGCCCTAATTCCCTGACTCGGGTTCCCAAGTCATAGCTTGCACGAAACGAGCATGGGTGATGGACCAATACGTGAGTGAGTCCTTCGAAAAGTTGCCACCGACTGTGCGAATCTGGTTTCTTCACTATGTCATCAGACTGTCTGCTTTTTCAAGTCAATCAATACCCGCAATGCATGCTTCTCCCATAACGCTCTATGCTATTCTTCGAGCAAATTTTAACCCATGGAAAGGATGCATCGCACAATGCGGATGCTTGCATGCGGCCAAGTTGCAAAGGTTTTCAATACTATTTGTATGGCTTCAAGAGGCAGTCGGATGGGTTGACAGGCTTGAGTACGTTTAAATTAGGCCTCGTTGCGGCTGGTCCCCTCCACCGAGGCAGTTCTCCATGGGTGTCTTGAGTAGAGGCTAGACTCTGACTCATGGATGGCCTTCATACTCCTCCCGGATAGGCTGGCGTGGCTGGGGATAAGAGTGTAAGGGCGACTTCCAGGCTCAGTCTTGCGTCTTGACTTTACCGGGGTGCATATTACCTCATTATTTTCGTCTCTCTCACCTTAACCCCAGCTTGGGTCTAAACTCCCCACGGCGATGCAGACCGCTATGGATGTCACCAAGGAAGGTATCACGACCATGTTCCTCAGAATATCTCCCGCAAACCCCGCTTAGCAGACGCTCCTAAAATAGAGCGCGGTTCCTTGAAATCATTTGCACTAAAGAAACGAACTGTAAATTCCAAACTGTCCTGCCCGCATGTTGTAGTCGTGGTATCTGCATCGTTCATGGTCGTCATACATCATCTCAAATCGAAGTATCGTATCAACATTGACAGCCGCACTCAACCGCCCCCCTTCCCTCCGGCTTACATCTGGCTGACTCAGGCAGACTCGGCGTCCTCTCCTTCCACTACAACTACGACGTAACGCCGCGAGGTTGCTTCCGAAAATGCGGGCTCGTCCTCCGCTGGTTCCTCCGTGACATGCACGGCATGATCGTCCCGAGTGTCCGAAACCATCCGGGCGGTCCCGTCCAGCGCGTTAATCGCAACGACATGGTGGCGGTGACGCTCAAGCAATTCCGGCGGGGCAGTGCCTTCGGGAAACACCACGACCCGGCGTTTCTGCCGCTCGCTTTCAACCCCGGTAGCGGTATCGCGCTCTTCATCAATAACATAGAGGCTCCCTGCAGCGAGGAGGGGGTCGGTAACAGGCGCATGAGGTGCCTCTCTCATGACGTATCGTCGCTCGGCGCTGGTCTTACTGGCAGTGTCGCTGGTCTCCAGCCGTCTATAACCGCTGTGTACGGACCCCTGCATCGGCGTCTCCAAAGCAGCTTGAAAACGAACCGATGATGTGGACGAATCCAGGCTGCCAGGGACTGTTGTGGCGACGGAAAAATTGTCGACACTGAAATGCCGGCGATGGGGCCGATCCTTGCGATCCGCGTCGTTGCGAGTATGCGGCGACACATCATCTGAGTCTTGCCTCCGTGGGTAGTACGCCTCGTGCTTGTTGCCATGAGCCTTCGATCGTTGATAGAAGCTGCGGCTTGCATCATCATTTGCCAACAGAGGGGCCGACTCCTCGTCCGAGCCAACCACCAAGCGGCCGCCGTGGACGCCTGAATAGGGGCTTCCAATCCAACCCTGCAAAAACAGCAAGGACGTAACGCCCGTAACGGCGGCAACAACGGCCAACGACTTGCTCATGGCCTGCCAGCCCCAGAGCCAGCTGACGGAACCTGCGAAGAGAGGCCCAACCAGAGTGCCCCACGCATTGGCGAGGTTTGGAAGCGCAGTGGCGTGTGCGGCGGCGCTCCAAGACGAGCCGACTGCTGACGAGCCCGCGACATCGGCAATCTCTTTCACCAAGGGGTCTCCGCAGAGGCCCGTGGCGAAGGAGATGCCACTGAGCGTCAAGAGGAACGCATGCTGTACAAGCGTGGTGTTTTCTCTCAGTTGTCCCAGGTACAAGAAAGCCGGGAGACAAGCTAGGAAGCCGATTGCTGCGAGGAACCGAGCTGATCTGGGCACCCGAGTTGCTGCAATGCCAGAGAGTGGTCCGATCACAGCAGCAGGTGCCGAAAGAGGGACGAACATGTAGCCGCTAGCGAACACCGACCAGCCGAAGTGCCGCTGAACAAAGAGCGGAAGTACGCTATGGAGCGCCGAGGTGAGTAGGGCAACCACAAGATATCCGCACAAGGCCACCGAGAGCCTGGAGCTCCAAGGGGTTGCGCCAGAGTCAGAAGGGGCTCGCTGGCTCGAACTCAAGCCAGGCGACGTCGGGGAAACTGAGCGGGACGACCTCTCACCGAACTCAGCCGTTTCCGAAGACATTGTGCCATAGCCGCCCCCGGGTGCCTCCGATCCAATCAGGCCAGTTGCGAGGTCTGCACGGCTAACTTGATTGACTGAAGTGGTGCTGGCGGCCACTACACCTAACACGATATTCAACGCGATGAGAGCATAGGCGCAGTAGAAGACGGCGTCGGCGTTAAAGTGATCGTGCAAAAGTCCAGCGATAAGAGGCGCCGTCGTCATGGCTGCGCTTTGCATGAAGGCTGGCGTGAGCTTCGTCGGGCAGTTGCCCGCTGCCGTAGCAAGCAGCCCAGAAGATGCCCCGGTGATTGCCGCCGCAGCAAGACCCTGAAGAGCCCGGGCGAGAATCAAAAGCAAAAGGCCGGCCGAGAACTGCAGGAGCGCAAACGCAGCGGCAGCGCAAGTGAGGCCGGCAAGATACACGACATGGCCTGTTGGGCCTTGACGTGTGAGGTGAGGCATCAAAGCTTTTCAAATCGGTCAGCTTGAAGTGTCGGGGAAACTATCAGATGATGGTATAACGAACGAGATGCCACAGCGAAAGCACCACCGTAGGCGGCAACAAGTACGGACGCCCATATTTGAACTGACAGCAAAGGTTTGTGAGCACAGGCGTCACACGGCTGACTGCAAGTTGTCCATACGTACCTTGCTGATGCGGGACATGGGCTTGGGTCTCGAGGATGGTGGGAATCAAGGGGATAACCTGGTCTGGTTAACAAAGATTCCAACAAGCTGTCAACTTAAAGCAACATACGAGACCAGAGAGAAAGACGTCCTGTTGGTTCCCGGTGGTTAGTACTTAACAAGAAATACAAGTTGAGTTTTCAAAGCGCCGACTCACAGTGAAGGCGGCAAACTTGGCCAGCACCACCAGGAAAGTCATGGTATCAGATGCGGAATTCTGAGACCCCCAAGGGGCTGCAAAATCTTGCGGAACACCCGAATCCAGCGCTGCTGCTGTCGTAGCTTGCGACGCAGTACTAGAACTGGGAGTAATCCTACTCAGGATCGGCTCGGAAACCGAGGACAGGAGGGCTGCTTCGGGGCGTGACGCGTTGGCGTGCAAACCTGCTGCAGAGTCTTTGCCAATCGAGGAATCCCCTGTGGCGCCTGCATCGCCTGAGCTGACGGCTGGATGGCTCATCCGCGTGTCCTGCGCGTCCAGCGCGTCGGTTGTTTGGTGTTGTCGCTGTGCTTCGCGCGTCGAGGATCTTTCCAGCGTCGCTTGCTGGCTCTGCACCTGGCTGGCCGGCGTAGATATTTGATCTATAACGATATCGACACCTCAACACAGCAGTGTCCTCAAAATTCCCAGGTCGGCGCAGAGCATGCCGCACGAAAAAAAAAGGGAGGGGCACAAAAAGTCGAGTTGTGGTTGCTCGGTGATGTTTGGCAGAGGCCGATCACACCCCCCGGATGTTAGTGGGGCATTGACCAACCACACCCCTGGTACCACAGCTCCCCCGCTCTCAGTGGCCCACAGCAAGCTGCGGATAGCTCCCTTCATTGGGGGGCATTGAAACGCCAAGCAGCCGTAGTTTGCAAATCTGGTGCCAAGTCCCGCCCAAGGGTCGCACAATCCCACCTCTTTTTCAAGGGACGTGATGCAAGCTTCATGCAAGCAGGGTCCGCGTCCTTGTTGGAGTCTGCTGAGCCGCAACACCTCTCCATCACGCGTTGCACATCCAGCCCTCGGATTTGCCCATTGCAGTATATCCCTCGGCTTCCCCTGCCGAGCGGTGAACTGGTTTTGTCAAAGCCCATCATCCACTTGGATACAAGACACTAGGTCCGGTCCATGGCCCACCATTCGCCAATCAGGGCTAGACAGACAGGCTATGGAGTCGGTTTTCGCTTTCAACTTTGAACCTGACGCATACAAACCACCACTACCACCACCACTACCACCACCACCACTTATTCATACACGTTGGGTGGCGATTAAACCAAAACAACATGCGGTATTGCCTACGGCAACCAGATACCAGCCGGGATGGGTGTTCATCTGTTCTTTCATCCCAGACTGCCATCTGGGACTGGCCGGCGACACGTCATCAGTTACGAATAGCTCGCACAGGCTCGCTCCAAGCGTCTGAGGTCATACGCTGGTCAGAGCTGTTGGTCGTGTCGCGTCCGTCCTAGATAGCGTTGCAAATCGAGCGCTACGTCCTTAACAAGCAGAGTCATAAATCACCATTAAACCCCAAAAAAATCACACGCGCAAAATCGCATCGGCAGCTTTGAGCCACCACGTCCACGATTACACTTGACGGCGCACTCACAAACCGCCGGCATGTCTCAGGAGCTAGAAGTTCTCTTAGGACTCTGGAACCCAAGACTGGAGGGTAGTTACTTGTGCGTTGGAACCACCCAGCATGGCCGTCAATGCCGGACGCCCCTAAGCCAGACCAAGTGCGAGGTGATCCAGGAGCTCCTGCCATTACTTAATTCCAGGCAACCCTTCGACGTCGCTAGAGAAGGAAGGCTTCTCCTGGAGCTGGTCATCAGGTCCCTCTGCTACGATCATGAATCCTATGACGCTGCGGAAAACGTGATCTCGCGATGGGAAAAGATCTTGAAAAACGACCGCCCGCCTGAATCGCCGGCAAGAGCAAGAAGTCTGGGACGATATCACTTTAGTGAGCCTGCCAAGGTCAAGGTGATGATGGAAGGGGCAGGACCGTCAAGTGAGGAGGACTCCGGGAAGAGCGACGAGATGACTGGCCTCGAAGAGTCCTTTTCGTTATTGACGCTTGATGAAAGGAAATGACTTCGGGCTGGCCATACGATGTCAACGAGCCCTTTCTCTCCCAAGTTGGAGGATGGAATCTTGCCAGATTTGGTTGCGTGCAATGACAGATCATCCTGTATCTCTGCAAAACTATATGCCATATCTGTTAGATGTCAAACAAACTCTTGGGTAGTTTACATCCCTTTCTATCATGCCTCGTGGTAGCTCAGCATGCAATCAGCCGCTCAGCGATGCGCAGCAATAATCATCTCCGCCGCTCTCTCAGCAATGCCATATACGGCAGTCTGCGGATGCGCCGAGATCTCGACGGGGATGACACTCGCGTCCACGACCCGCAAGTTCGCCGTCCCGTAAACCGTCAACTGCGGATTCACCACGCCCCCATCCTTCCTCGGCAGCATCGCCGCCGTGCCCATCGGATGGAAGATGGTCAGCGTCGTGTTCCGCACATACTCCTCCCAGTCCTCATCCGTCTTCACCAGCGCCTCGCCGGGCTCATACTCCGCCACCCACACCGACCGGAGCGGCTCCGCCCTCGCGATCCGCCTGCAGAACTTGAGAATCTCCACCAGCCCAGCCATATCATACTCGTTATCCAAAAACCTCGGATCGATCACCGGCTTCCCCAACGGATCCGCCGGGTTGATGTGCACACTCCCGCGACTCAGCGGGTGCATCAGCCCGCCGATCAAGGTGAAGAACCCCTTCCCGTACAGCGGCGAGCCCGCCGCAGGATACCCCTTCACCCCGGTATACCCGTCCGAGTAAATCACCTCGACCTGCGGCACCGACCCGTCGCGCAACATCTCGAGCTTCTTCCGCAGGCCGACATCCGGCGACCGTCGCGCAACAACCGCCTTCGCGAGCCGCACCAACCGCGCCGCGTCACCATCCCCCCCCGCGCCGCCGCCGGAGACCACCACCCGTCCCCAATCCGCAAACACATACCCGCCGCCGGTGTCGTCGTAGAACGACGGCTCGCCCCGCACGCGCTTGCGCCACTCGGCAGCGGCGAACGTGGCGTTGGCGGCCAGCGCGTCCCCCGAGACGAGCCCGTCGCGCAGCTGGTACGAGACCTGCACGCGCAGGTGGTCCTGGTAGTTCTCGCCCACTCCCGGCAGGTCGACCAGCGGCGCGATCGCCGCGGGGCGGAGGACGGAGGGCCGGCCGATGCCGGACCGCTCGAGGAGGTGCGGCGTGCCGATGGCGCCCGCCGAGAGGAGGACCTCGCGCCGGGCGGTCAGGACCGTGCCGTCTGCGAGGGTCACGCCCGTGGCGCGGAAGAGGGTTTGGTTTGGTTGCTTTTCTTTTTTTTGTTTTTTGTTTTTTTGGGAGAAGTTGATTTTGGTGACGAGGGTGTTGGTGAGGAGCGAGAGGTTGGGGCCGGCGAGGGGCAGGTAGGCGTTGGCGGAGTAGGAGCGGTTGTACGAGACCGGGTGGATGTTTTCGGGGTGGTACATCACCCCGATGGGGTTGCCTTGGAGCGAGTCCGGATTGAAGGGGATGGGGAAGTGGGAGGAGACGGTGGGGATGAAGGATTCTTGGTGGAGGGGGACGACGCGGTTGATGAGCGCGTGGATGGGGCCCGAGGTGCCGGAGCCCGGCGGGCCGTAAACGTAGGTTTCGGCCTTTTCCATGGCGGCCGACATGGTGCGCCAGTTCCAGCCGGGGTTGCCGACCGCTTCCCAGTTGTCGTACTCGGCGGCTGCGGCGCGGTCCCTGTCGAGCAAATGTGAGCCATAACAATAATTCTGTCAACCGGGTGTGGAACATCCATGCATACCAAGTCAGGAGGTTCAGGGCAGAGGTGCCACCCAAGACACGGCCTCGCGGGGTGAAAATGGAGCGGTTCTTCAGGTGGGCTTGCGGGACAGTGGTGAAGTTCCAGTCGTATTTGCCGCCCAGGGTGGAGCCCTTGAGGCCGGGGACGTTGATGCCGTCTTCATGGAGTGCGGACGGGCCTGCTTCGATGACGAGGATCTGGGCATTTTTAAGGCCTTGGCTGAGGCGCGTTGCGAGGGCATTGCCTGCGGTGCCGCCGCCCACGATGATCTTGGGTTCAAATTAGCTCGAGATTTGCAGAGCTTCATTGTGATGAAACTTGGCTTACATAGTCGTACTCGCGGGCATGTGGTGGTCGCTGAGACTCCTGGGCCACAGCAGCGGCCGTGGTAAGCAGTACCGGTAAAAGGATACACCCCAGCATCTTTACTATCAATGCGGCAGGGGCAAGTCTACAGCCGCGAGGGTAACAAAGTGAGACCAATGGGGCCTGGACCGAGCCAGGGATACCGTTAATTTATATCCTGCCATGTCTTGGACTTCTTCTTGGTGGTGTGCCGACCCTGCTGCACGGAAAAGAGGAGAACCCGGTATGTTGTGTTCCCAAAAGGAATGGCCCCTGCAGTCGGCGCGGGACACGGGTTGGAAAAGTGTGGTTCTCGAATAAGAAGAGATGCAGGATGCAGCCGTATGGTGGGCGCCACACAGCAATATTGGCGACGGGAGCCCAGCAAAGGTAATATTGCCGAGAGGGCAGTGCCCTGCATCATCCATACCGTCGACGGCGTCGGGTACATCATACATGCCTACAGGTAGTATTACCAAGAGCGCAACCAAAATTCCAGTAGATATTACCAGAATTCCCCGAGTGGGAAGATGCCAGTCAATGTAATGGGACGCAGGCATCTGTGCATTCAATAGGCGTCTGTCTCAATCAATCTGTCTGACATGCGTTGAGAAAGAGTTTCATGGCTTGCCACTGCGAGATCTGAAAAAGAAAGAAATGAGCAGAAGAAAAAAGAAAAAAAAATCAAAAAGCTCACCGCCCAGCCCCATTCTCGCGCCGGTCGAATGGAGGTGTGACGGCTACGAAAATCCTGAAAACCAGGATTTTACTTCTCGAGGGGGGAGTCGAACCCACGGCCTCTTTCGGTTGGCGTTCCACCCGGGTCCCTCCCAATGCCGCTGAGCTAACTCGGTTGTTGAGCTCATTGGGAGGGTCGGTGACAGTGTGGAAGCGGAACTTGTATATATACCTTGGTAGCGCTGGCGGGAAGGAACTCGGGCTGGAGGAATTGGGACGGAAGACGGCGCGCAGCCACATGCACTCGGCCACCCTACTGCTCTCCTCCAGCAACTCACACTGAGAACGAAATACTATTTACTAAAAATTGAGGATACAAGACCGAACAAATCTCCAACGCCATCGGAACATCCCAGCGTGTATGCAACATCATGACTCCGATCCTCCCGATACAATGGCATTTTCAACCCCTGACCTCATCAACTCTTACTTCGCCCCTCCATTCCCGACAGATTTGATCTGTGTTGGAAGTACACGTGGATTCGTCTGGCTCCACGGCTGCTCAGTCTTGCTCTCGGTGAGCCAACGATTCAGCGAGTAAAATCCTGACGACGCTTGTCTCTGTATCGATCCGCTGCTGGCTGTGGATGGCGGGTATTCTGGTGCCCTCCGGGTTTGAACTTGGCTGTTGGCATTGCCCATGGTGCCTGAGAGTATTCCACTGCCCCGGTTGTAGGCGGGATGTTTTCGTCAGGTCTCGACGGACTCGATGTCAGTGATTTGAGAGAGAGGGATGTAGAACAGAGAAAAGGCAAGGTATGTACAGTACATACGAGAACCCCTGGCACAACTTTGTGTGGCCAGGAGGTTTGGAGCAAGACTGCGCCTGCTCGATCGAAAGAAGTTTGTGTCGAGGACCGAAAAGGAGAGGCAGAGAAAACTTGGAAGAGTCGTGACAACGTTGATCTCGGGCTCATCTTGGTACGGGGAAACTTGTGATCAACGAGTAGTATATAAATTCTCGAGCCAGGTGCATTCACCGGCCCCCAAAAGTCCCAGTTCAACTGGAAGCCTAGGCATTCTCTGTGTAATTCTATCTCAAACCTCAATCTCATCCCTCGACCCCATCAAGTCAAAGGTAGGTATGTAGTAGGTATGTACCCGCACGCCTCAGCGTTCCTGTGGCCTCAAAATAGTCAAACTCTTCGAGAAGTCGAGGGTATCAGGTAAACCAAAGCCCCGGGATGTTTTGCCATATCGAGACAATGCTCCGTCTGACTTGCATGCCGGCAGAGCAGAGCCGGACGAGAACAGTAAAAGCCTGGTGGGCGTTGCGGGTAGCGATACCACATGCGGATCGGCGGGAGCCGGGAGCTGAACCTGAACCGGCTCGGCACAGCCCTACCGCCACGAGTTTTGGTTGCACACAGCAGTGGCAGCACCAGACTTGTGCGGATCGGCGTGGCCCCCGCAAAGGTTTAGGGGTGTGCGTTGGGGCAACCTGAGGTCTCCGTTTCGTTTCAGGTTCCACTGCCACAGTCGGACAGGCCCCTGCAGCACAGCGCTCTTCCCCGGTTGAATTAGGCTGGGAACTGTGCGGTTCGGAGATGGGGGCAGATCGGAGAGGCGGACAGATAGGGTAATGATCGGCTTGCTTGGTCGCACGGACGGTATCTGGCTGGAGATGGGGAGATGCCAGAAAACTGTTGACACACTCGAGCGAGATGGGGTCTCAAAGGGGCTGGGATGATACTGCTTTCAAGTGCTCTTGTGCTCGTTGCCCCCGCCTCAAGCAGGGCTCAATATTCCTTATACTCTTACAGCCGACCAACTGACCTCATCTCGGTTTTTGTCTTTAAATCCAAACCCAAGCCGTCTTTGGACGAAGAACCAACCAGCCAGCGCCGAATCATGCTCACCCAAAATCCAAGCCCCTCCCCAAAAAATTCCCGTGTGCTGTAACCGCTAAATATACACATAACCATGGTTCCCGTAGGACAAGAAAACAAACTCTGGCCGTTGATGCTGATGCCCATGCCTTAACATCCAAACATCATGGGCAAACGGCGAATGTGGCCCAAACAAACAATGGGTATCCGCCACGATCTTCCCGCGGTCTCTCGGTGCTGCTAAACCGGCATCGGCATTACCCCTTACCCCTTTTCATCCCTCTCTTTCAAGGGCGAAAAGACGTTTCTAGGTCTCCTCAGCATCCCGCCCCGGGATGGCCACCTCTTCCCATATCAGGCTGCCACCCCATTGCCATGGCGCTCGCAAACACTGACTCATCTACCACCGTCCCTGCCAGACTGCTCCAGTCGTCATAGACGTTTATCGGTGATACTAGATGGGGGGCCTGCTGTTGCGGTATTTGTGGCTGTTGTTGCTGCTGCTGCTGCTGCTGCTGCTGTTGTTGTTGTTGTTGTTGTTGTTGCAATTGCTGTAATTGTTGATATTGCTGCTGTTGCTGAGGCGTCATCTGCGACATGAGCTGCATGTGCGGATGGATGTGTGTTACATTCAAGTCGTAGAATGAACCCCCCGGAGTTGCTGCGGTATGCGTTCCCATCATCGTCGTCTGGCCAAATGGTGATATCATCTCCTGAGGTGGTTGTGGGAGGGGTGGTTGTTGCTGTTGAAATTGCAAGGGTTGGTTAAAAAAAGGATTGTTCTTGGGGAACGGCGAGGGCGCGGAGGAGAGAGACACAATGCTACGTTGCTTTTTCGGAAACGGTTCGTCGTCATATGATGGTGGTGGAGGTAAGGGCGGTTGGGGTGTGGACATGTGTTTTGTGAGCGGTGACGACTTCAATACAGCCTTGTGTTTTGGCGGCTCGGAGATGGGCCGCGAACTCGAGGATGAGGGAGGTGGTATCGAGGTAGTAGTGACTGGCTGGACTTCACTTCGAAGCCGGATGGTGGCCAAATCGTGGGCTAGTCGTGCAAGATAACTTGGGTCGTCACGGCCCTCGTTAAAAAATTCGAGCAGGTCCTGTAACTTCCCGGGGCTTTCACCCTCGAGGAAACCTTGCGCGTGCCCCGTCGTTGCGGGGTCCCATTCTAGCATGGGCTGCTGGTTGCGCGGTAGATGGTCGTAGAGCTCCGCCTTGAGTTCTTTCCATGCTTGGTTGATGGTAGGTTGGTGGAGCAGGCCGTAGATGACAAGTGAGTGCGTCCAATGCGACTTGTTGCAACCGTCCTCGTAGTGCCGGGCGATGTGGTCAAAGTAACGGTCACGGCTCGCTTGGAATCCGCCACAGAAGCCGCATGCCCTGGTGAGACGGTCAGCTCTGCCCCTTTTTCCTTGGGGGGATGGGATGTGGCATCAGGTCAGGCGTGGGTTGGACGACCTGTACAAACACGGACACAAAGCTGACAGGGCTGAAATAGTGAAGAAGGGAGAGAGAAAAAAATATGAAACGTACCATGCCGTCTTCTTCTGTGTATACCTCACCACACGTTCGGCATGAGGGCATGTCGTACAACCATGGGCATTCTTGTGATGCTGATTGAAGGTATTCGCGCCCCAAAAGATGCGGTTGCAGTCCGGGCAGGGGTAACGTTTGTAGCGCTCGTGGAACTCATCCTCGTGCCGCTTCCAGTCGAACTTTCGCTGAAAGGCAACGTCGCAGAATGTGCACCAGTAAGCGCCGGGGGGTTTGGAGCTCCCTCGGTTGTTGCTCTTGACGGGGGGCACGGGCGGCACGGTCAGTTGTGGCGGCGGAGCAACTTCGTGTGCGCCTCCCCCGAGTCCACCCTGGGATGACACAGAGCTCATGGAGGTGGCCGTGGACATGACGCTGGCTCTGCCTGATGACTTGGAGCTTGTCGTCGATACCGAAAGCCGCGTGTTGAAAGCGCCATGCTGAATCTTCCCCTGAAAGGCGTGCTGTTGTGCTTGCGGTCCCCGCTGTTCCTGTTGCCCCTGCTGCCCCTGCTGCCCATGTTGCCCCTGCTGCTGCTGCTGCTGCTGCGGGAAACCCGTGTCTGGACTCGACGTGACATTCCCTGGCACAATGTAAGTAACTGCCCAATCTCCTTGATCGATAAGGATGCCCGTGGCCCTTACCGTCCCCATAATTCTCCAACAGCGCACGCAAAAGCGCTTCACGCGATAACCCACAGTCGGTCAGGGCCTGGACATGGAGGCGGGCCGCAGCCAGGCTGTCGGCGGGCGGGTCGCGGAAAGGATCCATGGCCCAAAAAGAACGAGCTGGCCCAAGGCTCGGCTCAGCTCAGCTCAGCATCCAAGAAAAGAACAAAGCGATCGGTGGCCGAAAAGGAGAAAGAAAGTAGCAGTTGGGCGGTTAAAATATCAAAAAGTGTAAAATAGATTGCTCCCGGCAAGACCACAACGATGTCAACTCTCCATCATGCGCAAACGCAAGCTCAGCTGACAAAGTGCGCAGGGAAAAACAACGAAGAAACAAAAAGCGAGAGTTCAGGTGCGGCGGGCGAGGCCAACGCGCATGTGGGAGACAAGCCAGGAATATAACACGAGCGCGCCCCCATGAATGGCACCCTCGTCCAAAATGGGAACAGGGGGGGGGGGGGGGGGGGGGGAAGTTGGAAGGGATGGAGCGCGCGG
This sequence comes from Chaetomiaceae sp. B2702, assembly GCA_023628455.1. Taxonomy (NCBI): domain Eukaryota; kingdom Fungi; phylum Ascomycota; class Sordariomycetes; order Sordariales; family Chaetomiaceae; species Chaetomiaceae sp. B2702. The sequence goes on along the minus strand of JAMAKP010000128.1, from coordinate 707 downwards.
CGCGGGTCGGGGGCGAGACACCGAAGAACCGGGAGGGCTGACAGAACAGACAGACAAAACAATAAAACGAAAAAGGGCGGCGGCGCAGGAAACCCACGAACCATCTCATACTCCACACTCCGTTTTCCTCGTCTCTCGACAAGGCAGCACAGCGTACTTAATACCCACCTAGTTCACATGGGACGTACAGTAACTACAGTACTCCGTCTGTTGGGACAGCCCAACAGGGCGCAGCGGATCATCCGCAAACCCCTCCCCCTCCTCTCCAGAAGCTTGCTCCCGGCTCTCTCCAAACCCAAAAAAATCCATCCGCCGAGAAGCACTGCTGAAATCCAGAATCCAGATCTCCAAGGCGGCCTCATCCCCCAATCTCATTGGACTGCCCCAGGCACCCCTGGTCCCACCTGAAACGCAAGCCCAGGGGGACCCGCTGGGCAACAGCGTTTCGAAACACCACGCACCTGCAGGGTGGCGCCCAATCAGCACGCGTCGAGGCGCATTTGCATCGTTTGCCCGATGGACGATGGACGGCACTGTTTGGTTTGTTTGCCTGCACCTCGACTCGAACAGGCGAGTTTGAACGAACCTGCTGCTGCTGCTGCTGCCTCCGCCGAGCTGACTGACCGGGAGGCAAGACAACCCCCCCCCCCCCTGACTTTCCGTTCCGTTTCTCTCCCCCACATCCATCAATCGCCCTGCACAACCCC
>JAMAKP010000127.1:0-27168 GCA_023628455.1 Chaetomiaceae sp. B2702 | reverse complement strand
AAATTTCCGTCTGCTAGAGTTTATCGACAACTAGTTGACGACCGGGACATCAAGCTAGGGGACTAAACTCAACCCCCCCCCCCCCCCCCTGCCTATACATAGGTGGGACTGTATGTACTATACAGCCATGCCCTGGACTATGTAGAAAGTTCCCACAGGTAGTGTACCGACTGCGTGTGACGGTGACTTCATCGCCCGTGAAAATCCCACCCCGCCCTATACACTACGCTTCCTGTCCCGAATTCCAATTCCGAGCGCCTTTTCAGCTCGGTCCCCCGTGTCTCGGTTTTCGGCAGCGCACTCACGCCACTTACACATGCTCGGCGCCCACAACGTGTCTGATTGTCTTGCCTCCCACACCCACCTACCTGCCTGCATGGGGTTATCAGCCCGTGTCTTGCAGCTGGCAAAGCTCCCAACGCACACATCGAAACCCAGCACCAGGTCACTCGGGTCTAGACTCGTCGTCCGATGATGGAGGGCAACACGAAAGCGAGCGTTCGCCCTATCTTATTGCGTGGAAGGGAGGGGGGGGGGGGGCAACATGCGGGCCAGAGCGGACAAGGCTGGTGCGTGAGCTTGAGAGTCGTGGCGTCAACCGAACGGCACCGCCTGCTGGCGACCCAACAACAGCCCAACAGAACCCAGCACACCCCCTCCCCGGCCGCCGATCGTCGCCTTTCCCGCCCGGCCCTAGTTCTATTCCGGCCTGGAGAGAGCGCGTGTTGCCGTGTGGGAACTTCTATCCCCCTTCCCCGCACAAGCCCAGGACGCACACCTTTTCTGAAGAACAATCCCACGGCGTTCTAGAACTCGATGCCCGCTTGCTTGCTTGCTTGCTTGCTTGCTTGCTTGCCCGTCTGTCTTTCTTTCACGCCGGCTCGGGCATCCCCGAATGTTGCAGGGCATCCGAAACCCGGATGAACCTCGGCAAAGAGTCCAGACCGTCTTACCCATCCCATCCCCGCCCCGTCTCCCCTGGAACATCACGAGCAGGGCACGGGGAGGGCGGGCATATCTGCCAGTCCTTTCTGTTCTCGGCCGGCGCCGCTGGCCTGCGTCAAGGTGCTCCTGTGATGAACCCAGACGAATTGCCAAGGGATTTGTCCTCGTGGGAACTGGGAAACCGCTCAGGTGAGAAGGCGTGAGGCTGGGTTGGGCTAGGCTGGGCCTCGCGGGGGCTGGGTCCGGCTGATCATATCCCAAACGGGGATCAGCACGATCTTCTCTTACCTGAACTGTGTTAGAGACCCCCCCAAAGCACCCCTACAGATTGCCTCTCACAAGGGGTTATATGGCTTACCGGTTGATAGTCGCCCCGGTCTCTGGGAAAACGAGAAGAACGAGAGCGGCGTGTGGACAAAGTACAGCACCGAACACGGGACGGGGGGGGGGGGATTCGTCATCGCAAGCTTTGAAGAATACGACATGTTATTTTCCGCGCCGTGATCCCTCGTATGTACAGCGGGAACACCGGGAGGGGCCCGAAAGGCAACTCACCAAACAGGGGACAGGGACAGTCCCAACTCCACGGAGAGAGTGCAGCGAGATACACAGTGGCACCACAGACCACTTCCGGTATGTACAACGTGCTACGCCTCGGGCGCATCGCGTCGGAAGCAAACGGGCAAGAGCAGGAGGAAAAAGCGGCTGGGTGCAGAGCGGCTCCGGCGATTCGAGACGCGCTCTGCAAGATCGCACTCAAACTACCTATCCATCCAAGGCGGTCCTCGTGGAACCAGTCGCGAAGGGGCCATTCTGAGCTGAGCGAGCTGTGTCCGAGAGACAGGCGGTTAGATATTATTACGGGCGCTTGCAGAGAGATCATTCTGGCCTTGCAAATTGGTCGGCGATTTGCGTAACGCCGGGGGAAAAAATGGTAGCTCGACAAATCCCGTTCTTTTTTGCAGATCGGATCCAGCTCCCGTCGATAGATAGGTAGATAGAGACAGATAGATAGACAGGCAGATCACAGCTGCGGCTGGAGGTGCATCCCCATGACTTGTTTTCACACTCGGCCTGATATCAATGCTCCCTACGCCAAGCTGCTCCAACGGTTCGGTTCGGCTCGGTTCTTCTGATGCTTGCCTCAACCGTTTTTGGTTCTGTCCGCCACAGTTTTCAGCCTCCTCTCGGGTGTGAAGCTGGCTGTTGCTTTTGTCGTCTCAAGCGGAAAAGAAAATCCGAAGCGAGATTGGTGCAAAGTGAACAAACTGTGAGTGGCGTATTTTTTTTGGGGGGGGGTTTTTTTTTGGACATTGCACATTTCTCTCTCTGCCATCCCTGCAACAACGGGCTTGGCCCCAACTCCCGAGCGAAGATCCGCAGATCTTGTCTCGAGTTCCCGCTGCAGGAACTAGAGACAAGCAGAGCGAGCTTCTTGCTCGTCAGAGACATAGTTAGTTTTAGTTCGTCTATGCTCTGTATGCCTCGATAACGACGTTCTTGTTTGAAAGCAGCTGGGCACACTCTGCCCTTCTGATGTGGTGAGGTTAGTGAACCTCAATGAGGCTCAAAACCAGAGAATTAAAACGAAATGAAATATTGATTGCTCCCCCACGTCATGATAACCATATGGCGTCGGCCTGCATCCCGGGTCCGACGATTGCCCAAACCCGAGATTTTGTCTGCGCGAGAGAACCTTGGCGTTTCCCGGCGCGTGGGAAACCGGTAGGGAGAAGCGTTCGCAGAGAGCATCTATGTGGGCACTCGCTAACTAACTGGTTAGTGTATGTACATACCAGAGTACGCACATACTGCGCATCTTGTCCCCATCTTGCATCGTCCGCTTGTTGATGGGCTCCATGGGCATGCGCTTGTGCAACAAAAACCCTCCTTAGCTCGTCCGGAGAAAGATCTGTGCGGATCCGCCGCAGGGATGCTGTCCTGTCGGGTCCCATGGAAAGAGACTAGGCGCGTCACAAATGCAACCAAGTACCACCAGGTACCTCCCGCGCTGCGGATACACGGCACACAGGCGCTGCAGCCAAAAGACAAGGGTCCGTTGGACAAGGCTCCCCTCCGTCAACACGTGGCCGCTGGGACCAGAAAAAGAATCGTAATCTCCCGCTCCCCCTGGAACCTGCCTCATGGCGCATCTCAGTGCATTGGTATTTCCGAGGGGGATTTGAGCGCGCGCGAAACTGTGTTGACGTTATCCGTAGGCCGCATCTGATGAGCATGCTTCGATGTGGGAGAAAAAAAAACAAAAGCAAAAAAAGAGCGATACGCCCGTGTGCCCTCTCTCCCAAGGGGCCGTGATCAGAAGGAAGAATCGTGACAGAGATGACCGAGAGGAACCATGACATAACATTAGTAGTAGGAGAGAGTGAGCACGAGCGAATTGCCTCCTCCAGCCCAACCCCCCACCGTCGTTGGGGTTGCACTCGGGACTCCTGCTGGTCAGCTCCCGGTTCCCCGTGCATTCGGGGGTCGACGCCGGGCCCTGACGACGACAAACCACAGCGCGAGGCCCAGCCGCACCTGCATCCGCCCACCAACATGCGGCAAGCTCGCAACAAGCCGTTTTCGAGCCGGTGTCGGTGGTGCGGGGTGAGAACCCCCCCCCCTTTTCTTTTGATGAGTGCCGCCTGCTTTCCCCGTCCTCCAAACAGCTCCCTTGGGAGACGGCAGACCCCCTCCAATTGCTCGGTCAACATTCAGATCGCGCCTACTACCTACTAGCCGCGGCGTTCTGCGCCCGTCATGTTGATTTTTGTGTGATGGGGCGCGTCACCTGAATCCTGTCAACCGGATGTTCTGCCTGTCCTCTTTGTCAACAATTCGCTGGGAACAAGACCGTTCAGAGACTGGATAGGTTCGTACGTCGTCCAATGAGCGCGTCGACCCGGCCAGCAGGGTGCTGGTTGAGGTAACTAGTGGGGTCGAGACAAGCATTTGTGGAGGTTGGCCGCCTGGCTCGTTGGTGGACGGGGGGACCCAAACGCCCCAGAACTCGTCACGCATCAGCTCCAGTATAACCCTGGCCAGTTATCGAAGGACAACAGACCCTACCTTCTTAGGTATGTATGTACATAAGCTGAAGTTGGTTATTGCATGTTCTTAGGGCACACGGTTATGGCCGGTGGTATGAGCCGGCTTGCCATGGGGTGCTTCGATGGCCCTGGCGCTCTGGGACGGAGCGAAGATTCTTCAGCTGCTGGTGTATGTGAGGTATTCTCTTTACTATGTAATTCATCGGTGCAGGGGGCTGGTCGTGGGTGTTCTGCGGTTCGGTGGGTAATGGTGCAGCCACGCAGCCGCGCCATTCCATATATTTTTGTGCTATGTGATGATATCACTAAGTATTCCGTAACTGATCCTCTCGCTTGATGGATAAAGTTTGGTTGATCGGCAAGATCAGCCGCTGCTGAGATGATCAGCGGGCGGGTTATGGGCTTTACCGGGTTGACCCACTGGCAAATTCCTCCCCGTGCACATCTGATATACGATCTCGACGTCAGCCAAAACAGAAAATGAAGGTTTTCAACATGGTAAACAAAAGTAAGGCAGTTGACCAAAACACAATAGAGCGGAAGGCCGTGATGGATTGAGTGGCAGCTTTCCCAAAAATGATTGGAACCCTTGGCGCCCGTTTTTCGACGTCCTTGGTTCCTGCTCCCCGCCTCCCGTCTCCCGCCTCCCGCTTTGCTCACCTTAGGCAATGGGCGGCAGCGGTGAGTTGCCGCGGGGTTGGATTCTGCGTCTGGCTGAGATGATGTCTTGCTCAGCAGCAGCCTTCAGGTCAGACAGGCCAGAAGTGCCGCGCATTCGGCTGCAGGTTCAGTGCGCCAATGCCCAGCTACTGTGGACATACAGCACAGTACGTCCATAGTAGACACAGTCGACTGCCGCCTCCACCTGCGATCCGTCCCAAGGTTTGAGCCCCGGCATTGTAGCTGGTGCGCGTGCAGCTTGGTGTTGCAGTGGGCTCAGCCAGCTGCATGCGTCGACCGCAGAGCGCTCTGTGCTGGCACCTCGATGCCGTCCTGCTGCGTTCTGCTGGCTCCCAATCACACCGCGGCTGCATGAAGCGGACTCCACCCTTGTCAAAGTTACACTGGGGGCCGGCTCCATAAATAGCAATGCAGGCATGCGGGCGTTGTATTACTTCAGAGGCCTTGTCCCGTGATGGGTTTTGTCGTGGAGTGTGTAACCACAGAGCTGACCTGGAGCTATACCACCACAGCACTGCACTGCACAAAGGACCGTTCGAGAGCAGATAGGAGAGGGTTGCAGTTACTTGAATGTCTCGGTCAAGTGAGACTTTCTGCAAGTCAGCCAAATCCCTGGCCGAGGATGAACTTTGTGCGGTAGTTATAGGGAGAGAGATAGCGTGTGAGGTCGGATTTGCACGACATTTTAAGTTTTATTTTAAAAGAAAAGAAAGCGGAAATGAAATGATAACTATAAATAAAACAAAGAAGCTCGACGGGTAGGTACTGTAATGCGAGAGACATGTAATAGACGGGGAGTGCTGGAAATTGCGTCTAAGAGATGAAGATCTCTCATCAACGATGGTTCTCATGAACTTCGGGTTCAGAGAGAATGCTGGTTGCGAACCGCCAGAGCGGGCAGAAAGACCAAGTGTTGGCTGCACGAATCAGGCGTCCTGGTAAGCGAGAGCGACCCACAGGGAGGAGCGCAGCAAAGATATGGGGGCCCACACCAGTCGGGGACGAGCCACGGGCGAGACGTCCAGACTTGGGTTGGGCCGACCGACCGCACGATACTGCTCGGCAGCAGGAAATGCTCACGGAAAACAGAGGTCGGACAGCTGCAGCAGCTTGGTCTTGGTGTAATAAGTGTCTGCGGGAATGTTTCGAGTCCGTGCAGACCTCATTTCTTCATGGCGCGTTTCTTTGCTGTTGGTGCAAGCCCACCGCACCTGGACCTCCATTTACTTCAGTGCCCGATATTTAAATGAGAGAAGCAGAGACTTGACGGAGTTTTCTTTTTGCATTGAAAGCCAGTTTCAGCCTCGGCAGGGCGGGGAAGTGCTGAAAGCTGAAGGCAGCTCAAACAAAACCGCCCTGGTACAGGGTATACGATGTAGAAAGTGCTTTCTCCACAACCTCTGCCGCGCGCAGCCGGTGCCCAGCTTGCGAAGCCTGGCCCTTCCTTTCCCGAGACACACCTACTATGTAAGGAAGGGGGGAAGGACCCGAATGACGGCCCAGTACGCCAAGGTCGTCTTCTGGGGATCCCGCGGTCGATCCAGCAGCCGCCGCACTGGCCGAGGCAGTTGATTGAAGAGCGGAGCGGGGGGGGGGAGAATTGACACCGGCGAATGGTGGATGTGTGCACGTCCCCATCGAACGATTTTGTTTCTTCTTCCGTGCCCGCTGCGACGTCCGCTGTTTTCAACCGGTGACCCTGACCCTGACGGGGAGACGAGAGACGAGAGACTGCCACCGCGGCGGGGACGCTTTGGCTGTTTGAACCGCCAGGTACATACTGTACGTATTATGTAAGGTAGATAGGTGGTAGGTACGGTATGTGCTCCAGAGGGTGTTGCCTGCCACTCCTGCCTGGTTTTCTTTTGCATGCACCGAAGGCCGCGGCGACCCACTGACACTGCGTCAACGAATTTCCGAATGCGGGCAACATGCCAGGGACGGCAGGAACCTGGCTCCCGCGGACCCCACATTGAAAAGTCCGCTAACTGTGCGGGCACAGTGGGCGATTCCCATTCGACTGGCAACCCGGCAACGCTGGCACCAAAAGTCTCCGGTAGCATCCATCCCCGGGACAGGGCACAACCATCGCTTGCTTGGCCTCGAGCCGACTTCGAAACAGTCGGGTCTCTTCCCAGGTGGGCTCTGCCGCGGAGTCGCAGGCTACTCTTCCTTTCTTCCCCCTTGTCGTGCCGCCAGTCTGCGCATGGCTGCCCTGCATTTGAAATCAAGCTGTCGGACCCAATCGTCTTGTTGACTCCGGAGGCGGGTCTGGGCCCAAGACGCGGTGTTCCCGGCGTCGGGCGACTCCTATTCTGTCAATCCGTCCGCGTTGCGGCTGCCAAGCCCATGTCAAGCGGGATTCGAGAACGGCCGCTCGGTTTCGGCAGTCCCCAGGACAGTTAGGCGGTTTGTGCTGACGGCGCTGGAGATGCACGGCTGCCCCGGGGTCGCGATTCTCTGCACGTTTTGATTTTGGGGTGTCGAGTTCAGCCTAACGTGGGCTTTGGCCCCGTACATGAAGGTACAGTACATACTGTACATACCTACCAGTTACCTCACTGCCAGGTTGGGCGTGTTGGATCTTGTGCCACGCAAGCGCCGCTGCACGCCCGCTCCCTGTCCCTGGGCCGATGTCAAGGCGGGGAGCTCGGCGAGCCGGGCGGCCAGGCGGCCAGGAAGTTGAGGTGGGTTGAGATTTTTCCAAACCTTGGCAGGCAAGCGTACACTACAGTACCTTGCACACTTACAGAGTCCACAGTCCACAGCCCACAGTCCACAGTCCACAGTCCACGGTCCACAGTCCACGGTCGACAACTTCCTCATCACTCCGTCCATGAGTTTCGCAGCACTGGGCGGCCTCGGATCATGAACGGCCTATGAATACTTCGGAAAAGCGACATCACAAAGTGCCTCGACGCATATTACGATCCAAGGCGAATAGGCGTGGGCCTAGCAGCTGGCGATAGGTCTCTAGTCGGATGCTTCGTATGTGCATGTGTGGACGAGGAGCGCAGGGACATCGCGCCCCGGGGGACTGGGTGCCCTAGCGGCTTGTCCACTCGCCGCTCAGCTGAGGCACATTCCCTTGCCCACAGTCCCCGTCGTACCGGGAAGTACACACAGCACCACTCTCGCCCCCTGCGCCTCCCCTGGCCTTGGCGACTGTGACCCTTGTCGAGGATCGTTCGCATCCACTGGCACACTGTGTGCGTCCCGAGCACACACCCAACACACGCCGCGATGGGTCGCACATTTGCACAGGTCAAGTTGTGCAGAGCTCCAGTGTGCAGTGCGGGAGCTGCAGAAGCTCAGAAGGCTGCACCAACACCCCCCCCCTTTCCCCCCTGTCTTGCACCACCGCGAGGTCTCGCTCCCTTTCTCCACACCCACCCACTGTTTGTTCCCCTGCCCATGTCCTGTCGTGGTTTGTGACCTCAGCAGAGGCAGAAACGCAGATGGGGAGAGAGGCCCTGTCCGCTCTGGCCTGCGTCTCGCCCTCTGCCGCTCTCACCACCCCCGTCATCCGCCATCCCCCATCACCTATCCCCCATCACCCACCACTCACCCCTGACACCACGCGCCAGCAAACCACACTCTCTTTCGCCCCTCCCGCGCCCTTTTCCGGGTCCTTCGCGCCCTCTTAAACTGGTTAACCTCCCCCGGCAGGTGGCCACCCTATCCTGATTCGGGTCCACACACGTTCTTTTGACATACCTCGCAACCCCATATCATCTCTCGGCCGCGCCCGAAAGACAGGCCGCTGCCGTCACCCCATTTCGCCCAACCCTCAGTCACTCCTTCGGTACGCGCCCGCGACACGACGACGACATCGCCCACCTTTGCCGGGATTCGCAACCGGAGCGATCATTGAGCGAGTGCCCTCTCACCAGGGCTAACTCCCCAACACCAAAAGACATGATGGACATGGACTTCATGGACCCCTTCCGCCGGCGCTATCAGGGCCTGACCATGCAGCCCTTTGCCGACCAACAACAACAACAACAACAACAGCAGCAGCAGCAGCAGCAACATCAACAACGACAACAGCAACAACAACAACAACAACAGCAGCAGCAGCAGCAGCAACAACAACAACAACAACAACAGCAACAACAACAACAGACCCACCAACATGGCGCCCAATATCCGTATTGGAACCCGCTGATGGCGTACTACCAACAACAGCATCGCGCCGCGGCATTGATGGGTCAGAGTGGCATGCATCTCTCGAAGCCGGCGGAGCCCAAACCAAGGTTGGCAAAAGACGAAGTGGAGCTGCTGGAGCGCGAGTTCGCAAAGAACCAGAAGCCGAGCAGCAGCACAAAGCGAGAACTGGCCGAGCAGATGGGCGTCGAGGTGCCGAGGATAAACGTAGGTCACGCGAGAGAGAACCTCGAGGAGTAGGCGTCGTGTGCTGACGCGCCGTGACAGAATTGGTTCCAGAACCGCCGGGCAAAGGAGAAGCAAATGAAAAAGACGGCCGAGTTCGAAGCGCAGCAAGCGAGGGAACGGTCAGCCTCCGAGGCCAAGTCGACCACCAGCGATGAGGACCAGAGCGGGCCCAACGACTTCTACGACCCCGGCAACCAAAACCAGGCCCGAGGCTTGTCCACCGCCGCGTTTGGAGGAGACGACAGCTGTGCCGAAGGCGACCAGGTCGCGCCCAAGGTCGAATCTGCCGCGTCGATGTGCGGCAGCCCCACCAGTTCAGACAGCGATGGCTTTGTCCATGTTGACTATGAGGCGTCCCCCCAACCAGCGCCAGGCTTGGTAGAATTGGTGGCGCCGGTGGCGATAGTCGGAGCCTTCGACGACACCCACCACGGCCAGAGCGCGTTTCAGCAACCAACAGCGTTCCCTTACCGTCTTGTGGATGCAACTGGCGTGGATGGCCTGCCACGGCCGACCTTCGATGCGCTGACACCCCACGGCAGTATGGGCATCAACGATGCAGGAGCATTCAGTCCCTTTGCCGAACAGGATTACTTCGCGACTCCCTCGGCCTCGCAGTTCCCGTCGGAAATGGTGGCCGCAAACGCGCCAATCAGCGCTGAGAACCAGCTGCTGAGGCACCATGCATCAATGGAGAGCCTCGCACACTCGGACGTTGTGTCGCCCCTGTCGATGCCCGACTCGCCATCGACCGTGTCGGACCTGCGATTCAAATCTCCGCCCCCGCCTGCCGATATCGCCGGCAGGAGAAAGAGCAGGCGGCCGGCCCCCCTCGGCCTGTCGTCGTTAAGAGGCGGGCCCGGGCCAAAGACCGGCATTGAAGTACCGAGGCGTGCCGATACGGTGAGCCCCATGAGGCGGATCTCGTCGGCAACAGGCAGCCTTTGCGGCCGTGTCCAGAAGTCGTTTATGGGACCCGGTGGCCCACGGTCGCCCTTCGCCATGGACCGGAACAAGGAGGCGCTTCTCCAGAGTCTTCAAGAAACCCAAACGCCCAGCATGACATCCCTGAACAATGCCATGTCCCCGATGAGCCCGGAAGGGATGCTTGGTTCGGGCATGGCAGACTGCGCCGTGGGCACACACGCATCCGACGACGAACAAAGCTATCCGTTCGGCTCCTTTGCGGCTGTGAGCGGGGTTCCGCTGTACAGCAACGCCGAGCCCGCCGTCAAGTCTCCGCCGGGAACGCCCGGCATGCAGATGGGCTTCCAAGAAGCATACTTTCCCACCTCGCTCGACAATGCCTGGAACTACGTTCAACAGGACGAGCCATTGCCGACCCCGAGTCTTTGCAGCCACGGCGGATCCGAACTCGAGTTCTCGATGGCTCCCCAACTCCCGGGCTATGTGGCGAGCCAGCCGGTGACACCCTCCTTCCCGCCCACGATGGGCCCGACATACACCGGTTTCTTTGGCTCGAGCCTGGGGCAAACCGAGTACCACTTCCCAGAGTCGTACCCCACCGAGTCTTCGGCCCGTTCATCACCTGTGGCGCCGCCGAGATCGAAGCAGTTCCAGTTCGCCCAGAACATCACCCCGCAAGACTTCAATACAGACAAGTCATAAAATAATCAAAGGGAGCCCCGATGAACGCATTTCTACCACCCTCTAAAAAACATCCCTGGGGAGGGTGCGGTGTACCAACAGCTTTTACGTTTTCCCTCGTTTCTTCTTTGGCTCTCGTCCGCCATATGTCGGCTTTGCAACAGGGTGCAGACAAAATCTATTCAATGTCTAACTGTATGTCTGAAAAAAACACACAAGACATCTCGCACACATTCGCTTTACTTTTTTCTTCCGCTTCCACATTTTCTTTCTGTTGCTTTTGAAATATGTGTGTGATTTAGGGAGGGGGGGCGGGGAGAGGGAGGGCATCCTGTTCCGGGCTTATACACGTGGCTACGGTTTGACGAAAAAGCACCGCATCATTATCAGCACATCGCACACACCAACAAACGCAAGACGAAGAGCAATTTCCTTTTTCCCTTCTCTCTTTCCTATAATGTAATGATAAACGGGCACAAAGTGGGATATGGAGGGCTATAGTATTTTTTCAGGGTTTCGCCTCCTCTTGTTTTCCTGGAGGATGGTTTTTGGGATATATACCCCCTCTGCAAAGGGGACAGGAAGCAAAACCGGGCGAGAGATGCAAGTGAGGAGGAGCACACCCACAGTTTCTACCGCAGACCGAACCAACAACTCCTCAGTCATTTTCTTCGCTTTCACCCGCCCCGTTCCTGGCCTGCAGTTGTATCTGGCGTTGAGAGGTGGTTTAATGGGGCATCATCACCAGCGGCGGCGGCTACGGCAGGGTACTTGCCAGGCATAGGCACGGCCCGGGAGGTGTCTGGGTTATCCAAACTGTCGCCGCATGGAAGTGTACACGTACACGTTAATGGGGCAAGGGTCGGAATGGAAGAGGGCGCTTGGTTCGAAGAAGAGGGAGCTGGGGAGGAGGGGGCAAGGGGCCAAAGAAACCCGAGGGCACACTGTTATATTATACGTCTTTTTGACATGTATGTATGTACTCCGTACCGCCCAAAAGGCGAAAAACCCAAGTGCGTGCGTCAGGGCGTGCTTCGGGCCTTGACCCGGCCCCCCGCCTGCCTGCTTGCTTGTCTGTCACTACCTACCTACGTTATCAGACTTCCAAGGCTCCAACAAAATACCAATCTATGCGACAGTACACTCACTCTGCCTCCCGGAGTCCTCCCGATCCTGCAGTCCACATTACAGACACAGGGGTTTTTTGCCGCTGAGTTAACGGAAGTGGTCCCAGTACTCCGTAGGAGTGTTGTTGCGGCGTGTGGGAGTGGGCCGTGGTAAACCCCCCCTCCCCCCTCCCGGGGCCCCGGTTGAGTTGATCGGCGGCTATAAGACGAGACAATATAGTGAAGGGGCGTGTCGGATGCGATCGACGGTAGGGTTGCTTTTGCTCCGTTTCGGTTCGTCCCGTTCCGTCCACGTTTCATTGATTTGCTCTCTCTGGGGGGGGAGGGGGGCAAATTCCTATCCCATTCCCATGGTTCGCGCTTCCATTCACGCAATCCGCCGCCGGGTAAACTATCAGTCCCATCATGTACGCGCATACTTTGCCGATGCCACGACATACAGATGTAACTTTTCCAGGTTTTTGTATTTTTAAAAAAATTTTAATATATCGAATGCTGCATGAGTGGGACGGGCTAGCTAGCGGACTGGCGAGCTGCAGTGGTACGTTGGACTCTCGAGTCGTAAGTAATCATTGCACCGAGGCTGTACCACAGTAGATTGGCGATGCCTTGTCGTGATGATGCAGACGGCCTCGGTTTCGGTCGTACGATGTGGTACTGCAGGATTCAATGCTTCATGTAGTGTAATTGGATCGACACTTCACGGCAGACAAGGGCAGAGCCGGCTCGATCGAGAATATGGGATTAGAAGGAAAGTAGTACTACTAAGTGAACAGGCAGAAGAAGGGTATCATTCTTTCACAAGATGTAGCTCCAAACCTGGCCCCGTCAGAAATAATCAGCAAAGTATGAAACAGGAAACCAGTCGTGTGCGGCAGGAAAGAGTGCGAATGAAATGAGGAACGTAAGTAGGCAGTGCGATACAAAGTCGAGCCAAAGAAAGTGTACAACACCCAATGACATTTCGGCCACCCTCTCAGCATTAGCAATAACCATCTCCTGCAAAAGTACCCCTCATCGACGACGTCGCCGTACTTGGCGTATTCTGTACGGACCCGCTGGCATCGCTGTTCGGCGTTGCCGGGTCGACAACCCGGTTCCTAATAGTCATGATCCATTCGTGCTGCAGCAGATCGACAGCTGTGTCCCGCTTCTTGGAGTCTCGCACAAAGCAGCGCTTGAGGAAGTCGATCCCCTGTGGACTGAGCTGATCGGGCGTGGGCAGCTGCGGCGGGTTGCCCTGCGCGATGTTGTACATGATGGCCCACTCGTTGTCGAGGTTGGCCCAGGGGCGACGGCCCGTCGCCATCTCCAGGATGACGCAGCCTAACGACCAGATGTCGACGGCGCCAAAGTGACCGGGGTTCTCGCCTTTGATAACCTCCGGCGACATGTACATGGGCGTACCTGTCATGGACTTGTTGGGCTTGGTGCTGGTGAGGTCTTGCACCAGCGTGCGTCCCTGCCGAGCGATGAGCTTGGCGGCGCCAAAGTCGACGTACTTGATGATGCCGTGCTCGTCGAGAAGGATATCTGCGGTGGGTCAGCTTGGTTTGGTTCATCAACCATCCCGATGAACGCAGAACTTACTCTCTGGCTTGATGTCGCGGTGGGCAATGTTGATCTCGTGTAGGTAGGCCAGACCCTCCAGAAGCTGCAGAGCGTACACCATGATGACCTGCTCATCTTCGATCCGGCCGTGTTCCAGCAAGTTAGAGAGCGAGCCGCTGGAGCAGAACTCCATAAACATATACACGCGGTCTCGGTGGACTTCAATGCCGTAGTACGACACGACGTTGGGGTGGTCGACGGTCTCCAATACGCGCATCTCGTCCCTGATCTGGCCTGCGACGCTGGGGATCAGTTTGGGATCCTGTAGGCGAATCTCCTTCACCGCCATGAGCTGGCCCGTGTCGAGGTTCATGGCGGCGTAGACGTTGCCAAACGTGCCGCCGCCGACAAAGTGCCCTTGTTGCCACCTCATGGTGAAGTTGGTGGCTGTAGACGAGAGCCAAGCGAGCGAGCGGTCCACCTCGTTGGAGGCTTCGAGCACGCGGCCCATGGCCGACCGCTCCGAGAGGATCTGTTTTCTGCGATCGTCTATCTTGGCCAGCTCCTCGAGCCGGTGCTCCTCGACATACTTGGCAGCAGTCACGTCATCCGCGCCTTGTCCCTTGTTGAGACGCTTGAGCTGGGTCATGAGGGCCTCCATCCGTAGCTTCTCAGCTTGTGCGGCAACACTAGACCTTGCACCCATGATATCGAAGTGTGAGATCAACAGCGCCATGCAGCCTGCCACCTTTGCCCGCAACTTGGCGTACTCGTCGTCGCCAAGGGCCAGGATATACTTGCCCCGCGTCATGACCATGGCGAATTCGAGGGCTTGCACGGTCCAGCGGAACGTCTTGCGATCCGACGAAATGCAATCGTCGCAGATGAAGCTCACCCAGTCGAGCGCGAGCTTGGTAAGCTTCATGTTGTTCATGGTCCGCCTATTGTTGTCCATGTATAGCAGCGAACGCTGCCCGAATTCGGTGGCGAAGATGAAGCAGGTTTGGATCAGTTCTTGGCAGTTGAGACCTCGCGTCTGCCGCCTGATCGTCTCGACACTGTCCATGAAGGCGTTTGACAGCTTGAAGGCCACTTTCCGGATCTCCATGAGCCGGACGTTCACTTTTTGAAGACTCGACCTCTGCTCCACGACAAGGTCGATGTGCATGTCTATGCCCTCGAGAAACGCCTTCCTGGCATTCACGAGACGCGCTTGGGAACCGCCAGCGATGAGCCTCATATGCCCAAGCTTGATGTCCAGCGGCTCCTCTCGCACTTGCAGATGGAGCTTTGCCCCAAACCAGGTGGGCGGCTCCTCTGCCCGAACGATGAGAATGTAGGGATCTGACGGATCCTCGACAACCGTCTCGTAAGAAAAGGTGCTCATCAGAAGCTGGATGTCGGGACCGCGGCCGTGTAGGCTGGGCGAAGCGATGATAATGATGCCCTCGTGCTCGGGGCTTCCGGTGTACACTTGGAAATGGCCCGACTCTATCAGGCGGTCAAAAAGCTCCTGGATCTTGTCGGGAGCAAATGCAACGGTAAAATCGCATGCGTTTTCGTAATTATCGCTGAGCATCCTCGAGAAGCGCTGCAGCATGCGTTGCCGCACGCGGACGGAATCGAGGATCTGCTTGTACCGCTTCGTCATTTCGGAAATGCTCTCCTTGGGCCTCCTCTGGAGCTCCTTCTCGAAGGTCTGGTTGAGCCGGTTGAAGGCCTTGTGGGTTAAGGAGCTGAACTGCTCGGCGACTTCGACGTCTCCGTGCGTCAGGTGGCTTCCGATCTCGTTACCGAAACCCCACTCTTGAAACAGCAACTCGGCTTCCTTGAAGGTATTCTTGTTACCGCTCAGCTTCCAGTTCAGCATCTTGAAGTAGTACTTTAGGGCATCCAATATGACCCGGTCAAAATCCTCATCGATGCACGGCGGAAGGTCCCATCCGGGCTCCGGTTGAGCGATAGCCATGTACTCAGACTTGATCTTAATTGCCAGCTTCAGCAGAACCTGGAACTGCGAGATCATCTGGTCCTGCATCATGGGGTTCTGCTGCGCCGAGTCCTTCATCTTCTTGGCGTAGGCAAGCCGGACCTTGATGATCTCTTCGATGAGGCGGGAGGGGAAGCTGATCAGCGTGAGCAACTCCTCGATGTACGGTGGTAGGTGGCGTTTTTGGAACGCGTCGGCGTTGACGATCAAGGTGTCCTTGGCCTTGGTTATCACCATGGAGATGCTGTCCAGCATGCTCTTTTTGCTGAGATTCTTGCCGTCGCCGCCGTTGTCTTCGTGCAGCGACTTGAGGCCTTCTTCCTTCATCAGCCGGTCCAGGAAAGATGTCTCGTCACTGAGACGACCCGAGTTCTCCCGAGAGCGTTGAAAATCCAAATCGTCATTGCCCACCCATTTCTTCAGAATGGACAGCTCGGTGTTGATCATCTCGTTGACGTTGTGCCACGAGATGACAGCATCGCACGTCTCTTGGTAAGCTTGGTAGGTGGTTGGTTTGAGCGCTGCGATCAGTAGCGTGCTGGAAGGGAAGAGAGCCTCGATCTTTTCGATCTTCTCGATGGCGTCGCGGACCTGGTCGATCGGGGGCTTTCCGGCCTCGCTCTCGCCGGCGATGGAGAAGTTGATGACGTCGTTTACAGAGCGGTCCAGGGAGGCCCGGGCCTCCTCCACCATTCTCCGCTGAACGGGCAGATGCCTTCCGCAAACTCTGGCACGGATCCCCAGCCAAAGCTCGGCTTTGTGTGCGCTTTTGCCGAAGACCTCGTCGGCCGATCCGATAAGGCGCTTCTTCTCCTGGCGCACCACGTCGCCAGTGAGCACCGCCTCGAGCATCCCATGCCATTCCAAACGCTCGCAGTTATGTGAATCCTTCAAATCCTCCTCTGTAATCTGGCTCCCCTCCGTGTTCACGAACATGATGTGCGCGTCGTCATAGGTATCGAAGGGGCCCTCGGACGAAGGCGTCTCGCCCTCGGAATCCGAGTCGTACTGCTCTCCTGAGCCATATGTGTCAAAATAATCATTGTTATAGTCCTGCTGGCGCAGCCTCCGTACGTATTCTCGCTCTTGGGCGCGGAATGTCGAGGTGCCCACTGGCCGCGGTCTCGTCGCGTCCTTGATATGAAGCCCGCTGCTGCTGGCAAAGGAGGCAGTTCCAGGCTGGTTGGGCCTCCGCTGCGTGTAGGGTTGGTAGGTGTTGGACGGCGTCCTGGCGGGTCCCGTGGGGCGTTGTGGGCGCGGGCCGGCGCCGTTGGCGTATGAGCCAGAGTCGGCGGTGCTGCGGGTGCGGGTGCCCGTGCCGTTTGTCAATGTGACGGGCGGTTGCGGCTGCACAACGGCGGGATGTGCCGCATCGACGTATCGACCAAGCGCCCCAAGATCTTCCGGCTGGTCCATGAGACGGGGGCTCAGATGCACCTCACCCGGCACCACCGATACCGAGCCCTCCTGGTCGGGCAGGACTACCGCCGGGCGCGAGCCGTTCCTGAGCTTATCTGGCCGGGCATATCCACCCTCGTCGTTTGGCGAGAAGCGCACGGTTCGGGGAGATGGTTCGGCCGCCATTCCTCGACAGGCAGAGTGGCCACGGTCTTGATAAAACCCAACGCGGGGCCCACCGAGCACAGACAGGCCCGGAGCGGGGTGTGTTTATCTGGGGATGTTGAGATGGCCGGCGGCGGGCGGGCGGTGGGGGAGTCGTCGGAATGTGTCGCCGAGACACTGCGAGCAAAATCACCCGCTGTTCTAGGAAGCGCAGCTACATTTATCGCGGGCGCAGGACGGTGACTCGGCCATCGGGCATTAGCAAGGCATGGGGGGACGATGGCGGCAATCGTGCAATTGATTCAGACTGGGACGAGGTCCGTCTGAATTGGATGTCTCGATTCGAAGGCGCCTGGGCGAGCGTGGCAGGCGGGAAGCCAGTGGCAAAAGAAGGCTTGCCAAAGGCGAGATCCGGTGGGCCACTTCCGGGAAGCTCCATTCCGGATGGCCTATGGTTTGATGGGTGCAGTCAGGTTCGTTTTCCTATTGGCTGGTCCTGGCTGTGCTCCCGCCAAGCCGGGCAAGCTTCTCCTCAAGCTCGAGCGGGGCCGCACATCGCTCCAAATGATTCCCATCCCACAGTGTCTCAGCCTGCAAAAGCCACGAGGAAGATAACGTAATATATGGTTTAGCTTGATGGATCTTTGGGCAGAAAAAGATCGAATTTTGTTAGTGCAAGCTCTTTGAATCCAATAAAAGACGGTGATTGTCACTGCGGCGTTGCTCATCACCTGCAACATACAGGAACTTGGAGCTGGATCGCACCAATAAGAGCCTGATAACGGGATTGTGGTGAATGAATTTGGAGTCCTGTACGATATGATTTCCCTATTTCCGCATTTGCGAGTTTTTGTTTCTTATCGAAGCCGGAGAGAAGGGAACGGACTTTGTCTGAGTTGTGGCGGTGCAGCCGTCGAAAGTGGCTTGGCTCATGGGTGGGGCTTCCGCTAGGTGCGCGTTGGTGCGCAGTCGCGTTCTTCAGTGATCCCGCGACGCGTGACGCCAGAGGCTTGGCCCAGAGTCGCGCACTGGAACAATTTAGGGACTGATTGCCGTTGGGAGACATGCCCACACTCCCACCCTTGGCAGCCCACATGCGCACCTATAGACCCATGATTAACATTCTAGCTGTCGACAATGCACAATTGATCACCAGAGGCCCCTTTCCTTCGATATGTCCTCCATAGTAGGGCATGGCTCCGGGCTGCCGCGTCCTGGGAGCAGACTCGACAATCGACTCGACAACCGATTCGAGACCAGGCCGTCGAGCAGGCCGTCGAGCAGAGCATCCGTTAGGCCATCCTCGACCATTGGTATTTCCACCGCGACTCGCGACGCCTACGAAGCAGACGTGCACTGCAACCGGCCGCAGAGCCGCCAGCGTCTGCCCAGTCCAGGTTCCGCCAGCCCCGGCTCAGGCAAACGCAAGAGAGATGTTCCCGCTGTAGCAGCTGACAGCCTGTTGAGTGCGCCAATTGTCCTCAAGGTATGCCCGGTTACACTGGTCTGGCTGATAGGGAGAGGAGAGCTCACGGATTACTAGCCACATCCATCGAGCCTAACCGTGAAGCCACGCGTACTGCACCCCCTCATGCTTTTACCCCGCGAGAACCTACCGCTCTCTGCTCTCGACCTATCCCAACCGCAAGGCGATTTTCCTACCTGTCGCCTCTTCGAATCCAAGATCAAGATACTCGACCTCGAAGGCCGCCTGGGGTCCAATGTGCTTCTCGCCCGCTCCGAGACCGCCCACATAATTTATGCCGTCGAACGCGAGAGCAATGGGTTGTATGTCTTGTGCAAGTTGGGGTCTTGGATAGACATCGAAATTCTCCGCCAGAGTGCGACAGTTGTTTGCAGGGAACGGATGAAGAGTGGCAGACCTGTGAAGCAGGAGAACGTTTCTGCCGCACCATTGATCACGCCCTCGATGTACAACGAGAGCAAGAGGAGGAAATTGGCGATTGAGGAGATACAGTCATTAGTCCGGAAGCGCTCTATGTCGGTTATTGAGAAGGAGACACCGAGTCGAATTACTGCAGCAACCAAGGAGACAGCGGTGTCGACGGAGGATGCAAGCCAGAACACGGCTGCGGCACAGGAGCACGCTGAAGCTCCCATGGAGCCGAGTCCTTCCGTGTCCGACAGACCAGATACGCCTGCGATTGACTCAGCTCCCCTCGACGACCCCCTTTTTCAGCCAACCGCTGACGAGGTCTTCCTCAGCATCAGGGCCCAATACATAGAGGCTCTGTACCATTCCAAGGTATGGCCTTGCCCTGATATATCGTTCTCCGGGTGCGCGCTAACCATGGCAGGGCTCCCTGGCGTATTTTGCAAAAGGGCCTCTTTCTAGGGCCAGGGCGGCATTTCACCTGGACTGGGACTCCAATCTCGACATGAATGACCTGATAGAGTTCCTCAAGAGTCTAGTCATGACCACGGTCGTCATCGACAAGAAGTACCGCGAAACAATTCCCGAAATTATAGCGAGGATGAAAACACTGATCCACGAGTCGGACAAAGGTACTTCAAAGAATAAGAAGCGAAAGGCTAAAAAGCCTAAGCTGGGCAAAGATGGGCTGTACCCGGGAGAGATTGACCATATTAAGCGATGGTGGACTTCTCACCGGCCTGTGTCGAGCGAAGACGACGAGAAGACTTTTACGGCGACTGAGCACAGATATCACGTATCCTGCCTACGGAAGAGGGAGACCCAGCTCCAGATGATTTTGATCTTGGAGATTCTAGCGCTGGAGCCTCTGGCGTTGGCAAAGGGTGCCGAGTGCCAACTACCGGGACTGGAGTCGCAGGATGCCTCCCGAGAAGCGAGCCAAGAGCCATCGGCTAGGAAGCGGAATAAGCACAACCTGCCCGTGCTCTTGGATGTGCACGCCGACCGCCTCTGCATTTGGCAGTCGACAACGTTGGACGAAGTCAAAGCGGTGGCCGAGTCTCAGGTGCCCACGGAGGGCCACGGTGGAGAGCAGCCGGAGAGGGCTAACTCTGACCCCCTGAGGGACTTTTGTGTAGATATCATTGTGCCATTGTATGTGATGATCGATATTCCTCGGTGCTTGTCCGTCTTGCTGACCATCCCAACAGCTTCTCGGCCCGCCTTCCGGGGCCATGCGACTCTCTTAACCGCAAACTCGGAGGGCCCATCGCACAGTCACCACCCAAAGAGAAGACCGCAAAGCCTGCCTCAGCCGTCAAACCGAAGCCCGGCGCCCCGATAAGACGGCCCACAGCCTTGAAGCGGGACAAAGACAGGACCCTCGAGCGTGCCCTCTCCGTCGAACGGAGCAGACGTAGCGTCTCACGGGGGCCGGCGGCAACGATCGCCCTGTTGCGGTCCGCGAGTCAAACGGTGATCCCGGGATTGAAGCGAGAGGCGAGCGAGTCATCGCTGATGGGGTTGCTTCCGAGACCGGAAAAGAGCTCGCTCAAGGAAAGGCCAAGTAACCTTTTCTCTCGGAGCGTAAGTTTGAGTGGGGTAGACCTGAAGGCGCAGAAGAAGGCAAAGGTAGACGCGGAGCTCAAGGATGCCATCTCGGCGCTCAAGAAGCCAAACCGGGCGCTGGCCGTCAAGGACTTTGTCGAGTCAGCCGAGAAACGAGCGTCGGCGGGGCAGCTAAAGAGTACGTTTTCCTCCCACCTTCAACTCAACAAACAGGCGCTAACATGACGCCACAGAGATGAAGAAGCCTAGCCGTGCCTCGGGAGTACAAGTGAAGGCGACGCCCGCGAACAACCGGTTCAAGGATGTCCTAGCAGCCGGGAAGACACAGTCCCCATCACTGCCATCGCTCGATATACCCCCTTCCAGCATCTCAGTCGTCCCGGCATCAACCGTCCCCCGCAAGTTTGCCAACAGACTCCCCAACCCCGGCCGGCCCGCAGACCGAGTCCAGGCCACACCCGCGCGACCAATTTCCTCCACCCCGGCTACAGGTCTCCGGCTGGTTCAAGAGACGCCCGGCCCCGGCATCCTGCCCTCCTCGCCCATCATGGCCAGGAAGGCGGCACCGCCACCGCTGCCAGCGCCCGTCTTCGTCGCCGCCCAGCCGCGATCTCAGTACCTCCCGGTTCCGGCGGGCCGTTTCGGCGGGGGAGACATACCGTCATCGCCTGGCTTGGGCACGCTATTCGAGACGCCCATCGCGCCTCGCTCTGCAAGGGAGAGGGTGGACTTTGTGGATGATACCCCTATCAAGTCACGGTTTCCTCTTGGGGTGGCGGGGGATGGGGGGAATAGGTCGGCGATAACGGCGATGAAGGAGAAACAGAGCGCATATATGGCTGGAGGGAGCGATGGTGCTGAGGGCGGAGGGTCGAAGGAGAATGGGACTGGGAATGGAAACGGAAGTGGGAATGGGGTAAGCATTTACCAGCGGCTGGGGTGGGATACCACGGATCTGGATGACATTGATGACTTGCTATGACTGGATAGACTTGGCTTGGATGGAATTGGGAAGGCTAGCGGGTGGAATAAGGGGGACGTGGAAGTGCTGGGGTGTTCTGGCGTTTGTTGGGATAGAACTGGTTGCTTTTGGGGCTGATACCCTTGGAGAGCATGATTTGGCTAGCATGGATGGAGCATCGTAGATTTGGCATGCAAGCAGCAGTCACAGACAGAATCATGGAGCATCCTTTCATCAGTCGCTCTCTTTTCCGCGGATCGGACGAGACGCGTTCGTCTGACGATGATATAACCAAACTACCTTTCACCAGCTAACTGACAACGAGACTCGCTGCTTAATAATACTGCCCCTTCTCAACCACCACCAATGGCAACTCCCTCACATCAACATGCTCCTGACTGCCCAGATCCAACACCCTCAGCGCTTCCAGGCCCACCACCCCTTCCCGCAACGCCAGGAACCGCAACTCCACCACGGCACACGCGTTCGGCGCCAGCGGGCCGACCCGCACATCGGCCGAAAGGCACACCACCTCGGCGGCATCCACCACGCTGTTTCGCTGCATGGCGTGCACGACGTTCTCGTCGAGCACGGCGTCGGCAATCAGCGGGTCGCGCCTGGATCCGGCGTTGCCGCCGGCCGTCGCCGTCGAGGGCGGGCGGATGACGCGCAGCTCGCTGCGTCTCCGCCGCGGGATGGGCACGAGCATCAGCTTGCGCGAGGCCGTGGCGGCGGCGTGCTGCGCCAGCACGGAGGCCGGGGCCGACGGGGTGGGCGGCATGTCGGTCTTGGTGTTGCTGCGGTTGACGACAAAGACCGTGAAGGCGAACTCCTCGCCGAGCGGGACGGGTCCCGGCGGGCCGGTGATGGTCATCGTGATGCCGAAGTCTGGGAGGGCGGTCACGGGCGGCGGGGCGGTGGCTGCTTCGAGGGAGGGGAGGGCGTCGGGCCGGATGACGGAGGGCGAGACCATGGGCTGGGAGTCGACGCCGCCGCTGATGGAGAGCTGGCTTGGGCGGTGGGAGCGCTGAATGGGCGTGGTCTTGGGCTGTCCGAAGCCCGGGTTGACCGGGGGTGTGAAGTCGATGGCGGTGGTCCATGTCATGACCAGCCGCGGCGTGCAGGGGTGTGGTCCGTCGGTGGGGCCGATGAGGACGACGACTTCGATCGTGATGAGAAGGTCGCGGGCGAGGTTCTTCTTGACGATGTCGCGTTGTTGCGGGGCAAGCTTGTAGAGGAATGTGAGGTGGTCGTGGGCGACGCAGCTGAGCGGCAGCGCCATGCCGTCTTGGGTGTTGAGATCCTCGACCGTTCCGTCGGTGACGCTGAGGGTGAGCTTGTCTAGCGCCGCCTCGCAGTCGAAATAGGGGGTGAAGTCGACCTCGAGCAGGGCGATCATAGACGCGCTCGGAGGCGTGGTGTTGGGTCGTGAGAAGCGGACCCGGGTATGGAGTACGGGGTAAATCCTCAGCTTGAGAGTTTGTAGGCCGCTTATGCGGTGGAGCGCGTCTTTTGGTTTGGTAAGGGGTGCGACCTTGGACACCCGCTGGGCGGATAACTGGGGCAAGACGCCGCCGAGCAAAGGGTCTGTCGCAAACGACGCCAGAAGGTTCATCCCAGACGGCGTACAACTCTGCATGTATCCATCGCTCGGCTCGGCTCGCTCGTCGGAAGCCCCAGAGCCCATCCTGAGGTTTGCGACCCCGGAGAAGACAACCGACGGCAGCTGGAGCCGTATCCTGGGGCGGGCGAGGAAGACGCCCAGCTTCCAAACGGCGTAGGCATGCCTCTGTTCGTCTTCCTGCGGCTTGTCTGCCACCAAGTATGCCTCCTCTACGTCCTCGGCGGTGCCATTGTAGATGAGTTCGGATGCCGGGGGGCCATCGCGGTCGGCGGCAACGGCGTTGACGATGTGGGCATCGAGCGTGACGACGAGGCGGCGCAAGTGCGAGCGGAGTGTCTGGTCATCGGCGTATGGCGCACGGAGGATAAAGTACACGTCGACGGTCTCATCTGCAACCGGCGCATGAGCAAATTTGAGCGACACGGACGGGCGCAGTTTGCGAACCTCATACCAAAGAACAGCTGCTCGCGTTGCTCGATGCGGGAGATCCTGCTCTCTATTGAGCCTGTGTCGTGCTGGAGCGCCTCCTCGGGACTGAAGTCAGTCGCAAACGGGATGATGTATGTGAGGTACGACTGCTCGAGGAAGGTGTCTGCCACATGGCCCATCTCGCGGGCGCCGTTTGGGTCGGCGACGGCCATCGTCTTGGTTGGCTGGGGTCGATGCCTGCCTCGAGAGGAGGAGGTCTGCTGTCCGGTGACAGTGTTCGCGCACTGATATTATACCGTCATATCAAAATCCAGAGATACCTATACAGGTGTGCATACCAGCCCGCTGGCAGGCTTGTCCCCTTTATTTTTTATTTTTATTTTTGGGTCACACTCGAAAAGGCGAGCGAACGTTGGATAAAATGCTGAATTGGAGTCAACAACGACCTGGCAGCACCCCCCTGTGCCTGCATGCGATCCGCTGGAAGCTTGCCGCGCCAGGACGCCTCCAGTCGGTGTTCGGTGCTTGGCTGCCCGAGCGCTTAGGCCTGATTGTGGTCCGTGCAAGAATAGGTAGCCGGTAGCCTCCGATGTTCAGCGCTTTTCTGCAATTTCCTCAGTAAGCCAGTCGCCCTCAACATACAGTACCTACCTTAGCTACGGTAACCGAGCAAAAACGCCGTCGCCAACAAAGCGCGTTGAACAGCGCATCCGGAAACTCGCGACAACGCGTCGCCCCTCCATCCCTCCCGACGCCCCCGTACCATCCCACGGCCAACAACATCGCAGCTCCGGGACCGAAACTACGGCAAATCCAATGAACGGAATGATCGCGCCCTTTGCGCCGCCGGGCGCTGCCTGGCAAGAGCATCGCACCCCCGATGGTCGCGTCTACTACTACAATACTCTGACCAAGGTCACGCAGTGGACCAAGCCCGAGGATCTCATGAGTCCCGCTGAGGTATGCGTTTGAACGAGCCTCGCGCCGAATTCCCGTCGTGCTAACCCTGCTTGCCATCCAGCGTGCGCTCGCGAATCAGCCATGGAAGGAGTACACCGCCGAGGGCGGTCGCAAGTACTGGTACAATACCGAGACCAAGCAGAGCTCGTGGGAGATGCCGGAAATCTACAAGAGAGCTTTGGCTGGCGGCGAGGCAACCCCGACAACCCCAGCGTGAGCATCCATCCATGTTTTCGACCGACCCTCGCGCAAATCGCTAACTAACTCGCGTAGAACCCCCGCCACTCCGCACGCTGGCCAGGGTGGTGGTGGTGGTGGTGGTGGTGGCCATCACGGCGGATTTGGAGGTGCCGACCATTATCGCGATCATCGCGAACCCATTAGTGAATCACGCCAGCTGACCTTCGGCAACAACATTCAGGCGCAGGCCTTCGTTCCCGCGACCAACGACCCCGAGTACGCCACCGCCGAGGAGGCCGAAGCTGCATTTATTAAACTCCTCCGCCGCAGCGGCGTCCAGCCCGATTGGACGTGGGAACAGACCATCCGAGCCACCGTCAAAGACCCGCAGTTTCGTGCCATTAAAGACCCCAGAGACAGGAAGGCTGCTTTTGAGAAGTACTGCCACGATGTCGTCGTCCTAGATAAGGAGCGTGCAAAGGAGAGGCTGACAAAGCTGCGTGCTGATTTCGCAACCATGCTGCGGAGCCACCCCGAGATCAAGCACTACACCCGCTGGAAGACGGCCCGCCCCATGATTGAAGGCGAGACCATATTCCGTTCCACCAGTGACGAGAACGAGCGACGCCAGCTGTTCGAGGATTATATCATCGACCTCAAGAAGGCGCACAAGGAGCAGCAGGTTGCCATGCGCAAGAGTGCTATGGACGGCCTGATCGAGCTGCTGCCGACCTTGAACCTAGAGCCTTACACGCGCTGGTCCGAGGCCCAAGGTACCATTCAGGGCACCGCTCCTTTTCAAAATGACGAGAAGTACAAGTCCCTCACCAAGTACGACGTCTTGACCGTCTTCCAGAACCACGTCAAGGCGTTGGAGCGCAGGTTCAACGATTCTCTTCAGGAAGACAAGAACCGGAAACTCCGCCGTGAGCGCAAGGCCCGTGATAACTTCATAGCCCTCCTCTCAGAATTGAGAAAGGCCGGCAAAATCAAGGCCGGCACCAAGTGGGGCGAAGTCCACCCCCTGATTGAGGCCGAAGAGCGCTACCAGGCCATGGCCGGTTTGCCTGGATCAACAGCCATGGAACTGTTCTGGGACGTTGTCGAGGAAGAGGAGCGCGCTCTACGAAGCACCAGGAATGATGTCCTCGACGTCATTGATGTAAGTTTTCAACCCCTTTTTTTGTTCCTTCCGGACCACTTCAGCTAACGACATCTAGGACAAACGCTTCGAGGTTACCCCGAAGACCACGTTTCAGGAGTTTGAGTCAGTCCTCAAAGGTGATCGCCGCACAGCTAACATTGAACGCGATCTCATGGAGCTTATTTTCGAGCGGGTGAGTCGCCACAGCCCCCAACTAGTGGTCTTAGAAGGTACACATATGCTAACCCACCGACCTTACAATAGTTTCAAAAGCGGGCGAAGCGCCCAGATGAAGACAGGCAGTCGGACCGCCAGACGCGTCGCGCGCTAGAGGACCTTCGTTCGCACATGAAACGGATGGAGCCCCCTATCGGGGTCAATGACACCTACGAGCAGGTTCGGAGCCGACTTGCTCACGTGCCCGCCTTCCAGGCCGTCAGCTCCGACGAGGCCCGACGAGGCGCCTTCGAGAAGCACATCCGACGTCTCAAGGAGAAGGACGACGAGGCCGAGAAGGAGCGCCAGCGCCGCCGCGACCGCCCTGACGGCCATCGTGACAGAGGTGAGCGATCTCATCGCAGCAGTGCCCGTTCCGTGAGGAGCCGCAGCCCAGAACACGACACATATGAGGCTGAGCGCCGCCGTGCTGTGGCCGAGCGTGAGCGTAACTACCGCAAGACCAGCGCCGCCGATGTCCTACTCTCCGACCGCCGGTCCCCTTCAGTCCGCGACCGCGAACGAGACAGGGAGCCGCGGGATCGCGATCGTGACCACGATCGGGAGCGGGAGCGTGACCGAGACCGCGAGCGCCGTGACTACCGCGACCGCGATCACCGCGATCGTGACCGTGATCGTGACAGAGAGCGAGACCGGGAGCGAGAACGGGACCGTGACCGTGACCGTGACCGCGAGAGAGACCGGGATCGCGAACGCGACAGAGACCGCGACCACCGCGGAGACTATGACCGCCGGCCCCGAGCCGACGAGACCAACCACTACGACCGCGAGCGCCGTACCCGCGAGGAGGATCGCGAACGCATCTACCGCCGCCGCGTCCTGGAGCGCGACGTCGATGAGCTACCCTACGGCGACGAGCGACCCAGCTCGTCGTACTCGCGCACCAGGCCGCGCCCGTCCGAGGAGGACGACCACGACCGCCGCGACAGCAGGCACGCCGCCAAGCGCGTCAAGCTCGAGGGCGGCGCGGAGCGTAGCAGTGGTGGTGGTGGTGGTGGTGATCGTCCCCCCAGCCGGAGCCAGCGCACCCCACTTCATAAGGAGAAGGAGCGGACCCCGAGTGTTCGGGCGGGGAGCGAGGAGGGTGAGATCGAGGAGGACTAGAATCTCCCCCGTCGTTCGTCGCCGCGTGCAATGCCCAAGGGGTGGCTGGGCAGTCGTCACGGTTGCATGCGGCGTCCGCCGCCCGCGTTGAAACCCGCGCACTCGCGATGTAGAGAGGGGAGAAGAGCTGGCCGAGCGTCCCGGAGGGTGGCGAGT
>JAMAKP010000126.1:0-28947 GCA_023628455.1 Chaetomiaceae sp. B2702 | reverse complement strand
CCCCATTGCTGAGCGATACCAGGGGAGATCAAATTCAAGCAGACCCACGAAAGCGCCAGCGCTTACTGCCGTCCCCCCTTCCCCCCCCCCCCCCCCCCCCCCCACCCACCCCCCCCCCCCCCCCCCCCCCCCCAAGGCACCCGGACCTGCCCTCCATTCCTCCTCCCTTCCCGCCCGAGCGAGCGAGCTCGCTCACTCACTCACTCAGCTCGAGCACTCCACTCACTCATAAACATAGCAGAAGGGCCCGTCGACCGTGCTGACCAGATCCCGAATCCGATACACCTTGTCCGCCACGACGCCCAAGTCGACCAAGTCATCGAGGCTCTGCTGGCGGCCGCCGCCCATCATGCTGGTGCCGCCGGCGACGATCTGCGTCCGGCTGGCGAGGTTCTGGCTCTGCCAGATGGTCCAGGTGCGGTCGATCATGCCGTGGTGCACCCAGAAGGCCGGGTCGTTGGGCGACGTGTAGAAGTCGCCGCCCGGGTCGCCCGCGATGGTGAAGTGCCCGGCCGAGTGCACGCCCATGCCCGCGCCGATGCCGAACCCGCCGACGCCCTGCATCACGTCCTGGAAGGTCGCCAGGCTGTTGGAGTTGGTGATCAGGCTGACGATGTCCTGCGTGCGCGAGTACTTGCTCGACAGCTGGTTGCTGATGTCGCGGCGCAGGCAGCGCGGGTTGTCGCCGTAGCCGTCCGCGCGCGGGTTGCGGGGCGGCGCTGGGTCGACCGAGGGGGAGACGGGGCCGAGATGGACGACCATGCTAGAAAGGGGGGGGGGATGGAATTTAGTATCGTGCTTTTTGTATGTGTGTGTGTGTGTGTATGAGAGAGAGAGAGAGAGAAGGGGGGGGGGGAGGAAGAGGGAGAGGAAGGGGGAGAGTGTGGCTTACTCCTTAAAGGGACCCGTCTTGACGCAGCCGCCGCCGTTGCCGGCGGGAACCATGCCCGAGGCGCGGTGCTGGATCTTCTCGCCGTTGCCGCTCAGAGACGTGTCGCTGCCGTCAAAGATGGGCGACTTCTCGGGGTCCTGGGCCCAGCGTCCCCAGTCCCAGTACTGTGGTTGTCGTTTGTTAGCAAGGAGACCGAGGTCGACGGAGATGAGGAGTGTTCTTACGGGCTGGGTGCCGGTATACCCGCACTCTGTCTGGAGGACGCGCTCAAACGCCCAGGTGTAGTAGCGGTGCCACGACAGGAAGCTTCCCTGGACAAGAGGTTAGTGTTGGGTGTTGGGTGTTGGGTGATGTCACGGAAAGAAAAAGGTGCCAACGCACGGTGCCGTGGATGTTCATGGTCTGGTTCATGTGGACGACGACAAAGTCATCGTACCGCGACTTGGCGCCGGGGAACCTGGTGGGATCCAGCTTGGACGGCTTCTGCAGGATGCACAGCATGGCGGCGATGTATGCCTTCTTCTCGGTGGCCGAGATGTCACCCCTAACACGGTCAGTTGGTATTCCCAAGTCTCAACATGTATTCCACCGGCCACCGGCCACCGGGCCATGGGGAGGAGAGCGGCAATAACATACCATTCTCGACGGACCTTCAGCTTGTCCTTGGTGCACGTCGTCGATTTGGCGATGGCGGCGTCGATGCTCGGCCTGCCCTTGTTCTGGAGATCCAGCACTGCATCGCTCGACACGAGGCCGGCGAGCAGAAGCCAGGGGACCGCGAGCAGTCCGACAAGTGTGAGGCGAGCCATGGTGGCTTACGCTCTGCTACAAAGAACTTGGCTTGACGATGGAGGCGGCTCACGAGAAATGAGGAGAGGAGACCAGCCCGGTATTATAAGCTTTTTTCTTTTTTGGCTTCCCCCCTGCCCAGTTCAACGGCCACTCCGCTTCTCCGGAACCTTCCAATCTTCCATACAACGGACCCTGTCGCTCGCCCTTGGAACCGCCCCTGCTCGGGACGCTCCACCGGCAAATTCTCTGATGTTGGTACAGTACACACCGTAAGCCTACCATGTCTACCCAGTATGAATATGGGGGGGGGGGGGGGGGTCTAAACAAGGATCCTGGCTACGATGGGTAGTGCAACGCTCGGAACGCCCGCTTTCGGATCCCGGCAGATAAAGATGCTTCCATGCTGTGCGATGGATGGCTGTCGGAAGCGCAACTAAGCGAGGCAGCCAGCCGGATGCCAGCCTTTCAGATTGAGCGTGGGGCTACGGGCGTGTCTACTATGTGTACTGTATGTGCTGTATGTGCTGTATGTACTATATGTACTATATGTACTGGACATATAACATACATACAAAGGCTCAAAAATAGTCAGGCCGGCAGAACACGGCCCAGCCATCATCATCACCATCATCATCCATGTACCGGGCGGAAAATGCATGGGAGTATAATGGTGAAACAAACCGGCAGCCGGGGCCCCCTCTCGGAAGGTGAGGCATTGGTATCCAGTTCGCCGGGAGAGGGAGGGCTCGCAATGCTGCCGACTGGTCCGGGATAATTCGCCCTCAATCTATTCGTCAGCTGGCAAATCTGGGGTAAATCACCCAAATTTGGTGGGGTTAAATGGCTATACTGTGCCCCAACGACTTGGCCAATATGCTTCCGTGTGTTTGATTTAAGCTTGCATCGTTGGGCGCATTCTCGGTTGCCGGCTGCCCCGTCACGCGCAAAAACACGGCCGTTGGCGCCCTTGGGGGCGAATAAAAGCCTGGTTGCTGACCTCCCTGGATGCACGTATTATGATCTCGGTTCAAAGAGGCCGAACCGGCACCCGCTCATTCCATGTCGCCACCTCGTAGCGTGCTTGCCAGTGGCCCACGGGGTAGCATCCTTAATTATTCTGCTTCCTCCTAGGCATTCGGCAAGGGATGCCGGCTATATGCGCGAGTTTACACTTGTCCTGGTTTCTGGCCTGTGTTTTGCACCAACAAATGCAACTTCTGTTTCGGTTTTTTTTTTTTCTTTTTTTCTTTTTCTTTTCGTTTCTTCTCGAAGACAGCAGCAACGCAGCTTGGAAAAAGACGTTGGAGTTGGAACCTCCTCAGGCGGAACAGGGAGGTGGAAAAGTGAAAACACCTAAAAAGAGAAAAATAAAAAAGTAAAATCCAAAATTCAAAAAAGGATCACGGGAGGATAATTACGTGATGGATGGATATCATACAACGTGCCATCTCTCTGATCCACTCGGAACCCCAGAACAATACACACCGTTCCATCCCCTCCAGCAATGTTGCTTTTCAAGGCGCCAGCCGGAAGAGATCGGTTCGGAAGATTTGCCGAACCGTTGTTCAAGCCGATCATCAAGACGATGTGACCTGGCGGCGTCCTTGGAAGGCTTGGACAATTCTCCGCGGCCCTGCTGATGCAGCTGCACACCACTACAAACCAACAACGGAAGTCGTGGGTATGAATCTCGTCTGGAGCGGCTGACTTGGCATTATGACCCCTAAAGTGAGATGAATGCCGATTGGGAGGCCGTGCTTGGATGATTGATTCGTCGACCACACCAACGCGATGGAACCTTGATAGCACGCACCCGCGGACTCCAGCAGAACCGGTTCGCTAAGACGATTGTCTGCTGATGTTGGTTTGGATGTACTATACGCGATCGATGTTTTCTGCTTGATGCGATGGGGGTGCCCAGCACTCACCACGCTGGTCAGCTTGAATTTTACTGTCGTGAGACTGCCATTGGTGCCTCAAATCTCATCCTGGACAGCGTCATGGTGTCATTCAGTCTTGAGAGTTCGAGGCATTGTACGTCTTCCCTTTTGCTAGTTATGATGCATTTGATATCTTGATTCCCACACGGCACCAAGAACTCTCCAATCCGAGGTGGCTATATCAATGGATTGAGTTTTTGGTCATTGCCTTTGGCACTCATAGTTTCTACTCACCTTTTTCTCTTCTTTTTTTTTTTTTTTTTTTTTTTTAAATAGCTTCTAGGCCACACAATTAAGAGCAAAAACCCAAGTTTTGCAACATAACTGTGGACTGCCGCTGGTGAGTCTGGATTTAGACTGCACATCTCCCAACAGTGTCGCGCTACCTACTTCACCTCACCTGGTGAAGACCGAGCCGTAAAACAGTACAGTCATGTTCTTTCACCTCTACAGAGCTTTGTAGGCCATGATTCTTCCGTCTCTGTCATTGGCTACCTAATTTGAACAACATAGTCTGAGGATCGAACTTGACTCATATATGGTGACGTGCTGGCTGCCTTTAAGACGAGGTTTGTTCGGAGACTTATCATCTATGCCTGCGTTGCTACACTAGATGAAACCGCAACCCTATAGCTCCCATACCCTATTGTGACTCTCTCTGATGCCAGCCCCCGAGCTGACGGCACACATTCATACGTCATGGACTGCGTTCCTACGACAACCCTTCTCAAAATCTATAGCACCGTCGGGTTTTATTCTTATTTTCTTATTTATTTTTTTCCCTCCCCCCGAAACGCCGGGGGAATCAGCACCGTCAAGGTACGGCCAGCTTGCCTGGCTAGCTAGGGGTTGGTGCTTTCCATCGTGCACGTCTCCGAAGTCCCCGGGATAGTATTGTCCAGTTTCGATGGTTTCGGTGAACTGGGGTACCCGGCCGAGCGAACAGAAATGAAATCGTGTCCGCTCGTCGGTCCCGCTCCGCACCGGAGGCGGGCTCGGGCGGGGAAGTGCGGGCAAACTCCGAGATGACTCGACTACCCGCAGCGTGGGGGCCGGCCCCGCAGCACAAAACTTGCCCCTCGGACGTCTCGTTCTCGTACTCCCTCTTTGACTCATCGCTCCTCAATTCTCCCCCCTATTTGAAAGCTGCCTGCCTTCACGAGGCCGGACACAGAGTTAGAGCAGGTCGGTCGGATTTGGGCGCCACACTTTTTGACCTCGAATCGAATCGCGCCGTCGGTTTCCCACCGCACACAGTTGGTGTATTAGATCGCCTCCGATATCGCCGGAATCGAGTCAAAAAGTCAAGAAAAGGAGGGGGCAGTTTGCAAACCTTCCTTCACAGCTTTTAGCGTCAGACAACACGTCCGAGTTCAGACCCTGTAGAGACCCGACGCCATGCCCTCCAGGTCCGACGTCACCTATTTCGGTGCAGGTCCAGCTCTGCTGCCCACCGATGTCCTCGAGGAAGCTGCCGAGGCCCTTCTCAATTATAATGCAACCGGCCTAGGCGGTACGGAGCTCCCAGACGCCCTCGTTCCCCTTCCACCATGTTCTTAGGAGCGCGTCTCCATTGAAATGGCCTTTCGTCGGCCAGCTTGAATGAGTGATGCTGACATCTGGTTTCTCCGTATATAGTCGCCGAGCATTCGCACCGCTCGGCGCTGGCAGCTGATATCGTAAATCAAGCCAAAGCCGATCTGGCCGCCTGTCTTGATATTCCAGACGACTACGAGGTCCTTTTCATGCAAGGCGGTGGCACGGTATGTGACCTTCCATCTCAGATAAAGCAAACGCTGACCTCGGAACTGTTAGGGTCAATTCTCCGCTGCAGTGTATAACTTTGTTGGCGCTTGGGTTGCCCGCAAGCACAAAGAGATCTTTGGGGATGTTCAAGGCGATCCCGCCGACCACCCCGAGCTGATTCAGCAACTCAAGCAAGCCGTGGACAATGGTCTCAAGGTTGATTACCTTGTTACCGGCAGCTGTATGATGACCGAGTTTTTATCCTTTCTTGTATTCTTCCGGAACCGTGGAGCAAGGTTCTGGATATTGAAAGTGGCAGGGCTAACGTGTTTTCCTCACTAGGGTCCCAGAAAGCGTCAGCTGAAGGCGAGCGGCTCTTGGGCTCGAAGCATATCAACATGTGAGTCAAAACATCATCACCTTGAACAAATACCATCTTTGAGAAATCATCTAGGAAGAAAGGGGGAAAGAAAGGGGGGAAGAGATGGGTATACTGGTATACTAAACTGATTGTTTCTCACTAGTGCAACGGATGCCCGAAAGTCGAACGGCGGCAAGTTCGGAACCATCCCGGATGAGAGCAACTGGAAGCTGTCCGAAGATGCAGCCTTCGTCTATTTTTGCTCCAACGAGACGGTCGATGGGGTTGAATTTCCTGCGTTTCCGAAGTCTTTGGAGCCGGGGCCTGACGGAAAGGGCCCAATTGTTGTCGCCGATATGAGCTCGAATATCCTCACGAAAAAGATTCCGGTAAAGAACTTTTCGGCCATCTTCTTTGGCGCCCAGAAGAACCTCGGACCGGCCGGCATCACCGTGGTGATCCTCAAGAAGAGCTTTCTGCCGCCAGTCACGGCCCAGCCCTCTGCAAACCTCATGAGACAACTGGGCCTGCCTATTCCACCGATCGTCTTGCAATATGAGGCGATCGCCAAAAACAATAGTCTCTACAATACATTGAGCATCTTCGAGTAAGTTGTAGTGGCTTGGATATTTCCGACCAAGACGATACTAATTCAATCACCAGTGTATACGTCATCGGCCGGGTTCTCCGGAAGATGCTGCGAACATGCCCAAACAAGGTGGAAGATCAGCAAGCCGTATGCGAGGCGAAAGCTCAAGTCATATATGACGCCGTTGAGGCCTTCCCCGAGGTTTACAGCATCATTCCCACCAAGGCAGTGCGGTCGCGTGTCAACATCTGCTTTAGAGTGACGAAAGGCGGCGATGTCAGCGCTGCTGAGAAAGCCTTTCTAGAAGAGAGCACTGCCCAGGGATTAACCGGGCTAAAGGGACATCGTTCGCTGGGCGGTATGTCACTCCCAGCGCGTTTTATACACCCTCTGATTATTCTTGCCCTGGTCTCATCTCATCCTGGACGAGCAGTGCTAACCTTGGAGTGTCGCATAGGGATCCGAGCAAGCAACTACAATTCGATTCCCATCGAAGGTGCAGAGAAGCTTGCCCAATTTATCCGCGCTTTCGCAACGTCATAGGAGTTCAGAGCTAGTCTGCAAACGCAGTGCCTGCCAATACATCAACGTTGGACGTATCAGTTTGAACCATGTACAGTACAACATAGTAGTGCTGGCTTGCGTGGCCTTCTTTTGTTCACCACCGTCCCACCCAATCATAACCGGACTGGGCCTGGTTTTCCTCCCGTACCGCACCGCTCCTATCACGATAGGAGCTAGTCGAGGGGCAACAGTCCGCGTTTGAACATGCAACGTCGACAGCACCAGTTCGGCAATCAAAGACCTGCGTTCTACAAATACATGTCATAGAATTGGAGACCAGCCGTCTGTGACTCAACCCACGTTGATGGAGAAGACTGGGTAGGAAGCCACGGTCCCTGCGGAGAGTGCTGACGGAAGACCGGTCAAATCCAGACGATTCCCCGATTCCTAATGCAACCTCGTCGATTCACCAACCCAATCACGCCAATGGTAACTCCCTAAAAATGTGCCGAGAAGGGGGGCTACTGGTATCGAAGAAAAAAAGCAGTAATATGTCTCGCCCGCCAAGCGAAAGCGTTGATGATTCTGATTCTACTAATGTAATTAGACAGGGATTCTCCACGTCCAAACCAAAACGCCTTTTGACCCCCTTAGTAGTAGCACGAACAAAAGAGATACTACCATCCAACCGAACCAACCCCCGTACCGTACTGTAACCAGCAGACAGACCGCCGTCCTCAGTCCCCCACCCCCCAAATCCCAAACCCATTACATACCAATTTACCAATTATCAACCCAGCCCAGCTCCCTACTACCTTATCCCCGTTTCCCAGAATTGCCGTCGTCCATCCTCTCTCTCCCCCTCACCCCCACCGCCGCGGCCTTCTCCCCGCCGCCGGCCTCGCTCATCCCCAGCGTACACGTACTGCCGTCCGGCACGTGCTGCGCCAAAATGCTGCTGTCGCTCCTGTTCTCATGGCCCGCCTTGGGCGGCCGCTCCTGCCGCTGCTGCGGCGAGGTCTGCCGATGCTGGCTGTGATGGCTGCGGCTGCTGCGGTCGGTGCGGGCGGCGCGGTGGTTCTGGTTTGCGCGGACGGCGGCGAGGCGGCTGTCGTGGTGGCCGCCGACCGAGTTGCGCACGCTCGCGGTCGTGTCGGTGGCGGAGGCGGACGCGGTGGTGGGCAGGCCGCCGTCGCTGTCGCGGCGGAACGACTTGAAGAGGTGGCGCAGCACGGGAATGGAGGCGGCGATGATGGTGAGGGAGGGCTCGGCGAAGCCCCAGAGGACGAGCGGGAGGGAGTTGTCTGATTACCCCACGGGGTTTGGTTTGGTTGGTTGCTTTTGCGCAGTGCCGGGGCGGGGCGGGGGCGGAAAGGGAGTGCTTACAGCTGAAGTCTCCGTCGTATAGCAACGGGATGGTAGTCATTTTGACGATGCAGGTTACGCCGGCTCTTAGGAGGGAGACGTGTTAACGTCGGCTCGGGAACGGGGTAGTGGGCGTGATACTTACACGACACCCATGCTCATGCAAATGGCAACACCAATCTTTTCCCTGTTGTACATGTTGTATCTGAGCAGGAGTCGCCAGGGCAGGAGAGCCAGAGTGAAGTCGCAGAACGCTGAGCACGCTGAAACCATCACGGCGTTAGTAGCAAGATTGAATAGAAGGATGGGGGGGGGACGTTGCCCTCGCCTACCTCCCACAAATAAACTATAGTTCACCGTGGCGGAAACCGGCCAACAAACTCCTGGGCGCATCGGATTCCACGTTTTGGCTGGTGGGTCGCACGATACCCAAAAGAATACTGCACTAATGTAGTGCGTGACGTTGAGGAGGACGAGAAGCCCAATGATAAACCATTTCATCCAGCCATCCGTCAGCCTGAGCAATGTAATGGCAAAAGAGGTCTTGCTGCAGGCGACGGCAATGACGGAGGTGAAGCCAGAGATGTTGCTCAGGATGCCGAAGGTAACGAGGTTCTCGAACGGTACCTCGAGAGAATGTAGCCCGAACCCGAGACGGGTATTCGCAGTTGACGTCGAGCAGCTGGCGAGGAGAAGAATCTTTCAAACGGGATTAGATTTTTGAGTGCTTCGGCCGGGGAAGGCACATGTGGTTCAAACCCTACCCATGAGATAGTAATGAAATAATCGTCCCACCACAGCTGCCGGCTGCGGGTGAGCTTGCTGTAGAGTCGGAGGCCAAGGAAAACCGCAGAGGCGGCAATCATAGTCCACAGAACAGCAACTATGGTCACCCCGCGTGGGTTGCTCGCGAGATCAACGTAAGCAACCATCGTTGCCGCGGCTTGGAAACGGTCGGGCCGAACGGCAGGGTCCAGAGTGGGCAGGAGGGTCTATGAATGAATATTGGCTCGTCCGGATCATGGCTCTCTCATCGCGTCGTTGCTCATCGTGATCTGCAAGCGCTCTCCATGCCAGGCTCTCCTCGACGCCAGGAAGTAGTCGAGAGGTAGCGATAGAGGAAGACAAGAGTTTATCGGAAAGACAAGGGGCAGGATCGAACCAGAAAATAACGGCAATCCGCTGGCCTGATTGGGAATTGGCAAATCTCGGTCGATCAGAAGGGGCCCACCACGGGATGTGGAGGGCATGCAAGGAGCAGCAGGCCTCGCTCACACCGCGCTCATCCGCTCCCGGGGCGCGCTAATAATAAGAGCCCGAGAAACGACAGCGGCTCCGGCTCCATCTTTGACTGGGACCACTCACAGTCACAGCCATATCCCCACGAAGCGACATCAAATCGGGAGCCTCCGCGCCCGGCGCGTTGGTGATAATATCTGTGCCGCATGTCTTGGCGGGACAGTGAATTGTTGCGCGAGACGGGGGCCAGAATCATGGTTCCAGAGCCCGGAGTCTCTCCAAGAGCGCCTGGCCCGGCAGTTCGGGTCGCAACGTGCAAGCCGATCTGATGTTATACATATCGCTGCAAGGGCAGCCTGCCAAGAGCCATATCGCGGGTGGCGCTATTATGGGGAGTTCGTTTGCCGGTATTCGTCCTCGTCTTCTCCCTCCATAACGCCGTCTCGAGGCTCAAGGCAAAGCGTCCAAATGCGCCTCTGTTGCTTTTTTTCGCCATCGAGCACTGCTCAGCTGCTTCTCGCCAAAGTTTGGACCCGTTTCTGCCGCTGCATAGTGGCGCAGAATCCGGGTAAGCGAGACATTTTCCCGGCGCCCTCTGATGGGCGATGAGCTCCTGCGTGGCCTGAGGATCTGAGCGGGAAGCCCTGTCACCGGACATTTTTATTGGTAGCCAAGAAGACAGGGGACGGCCTCTCACGAAGGTCACCCACGGACGAACCGTTAGTTCGGTCTGTGCGTCAACACGCAGGATGCACCGGCGCATCCACGCCAGGTGTTGGGGCATGGGGCCGACGAATTGTCATGAGCTACACTACATACAGCAGTTAGTGCAGTATAGTGTAGTGTAGTGCAGGAGAAAAGAGACGAAACGCAGATCCGGACAGGTTCGTTGCAACGAGAAAACCAGGGGATGGCGGGGATCACCTCCGGCGCCAATGACCCACGTGGCATGCCTGGCGCTGACGGAATTTGAGACAGCGAGCCGGGCATGCCCAGGCTTCTCGACGGCGGACATTGGGGGTTAGCGTCGCCTTGTCGCCTGGTCGCAAGGATGTTGCGGCGATGAGCCTAGACCGCCCGCGGGACGCGTCATGCAGCATATAACAACCATGGCTTCAGGACATTTGCTGTCTTGAAAACTCAGCAAGCCTCCTATGCACTTTTCAGGGCTCGGCACGGTCTGTCGCAAGATGATGGACTCCGATCTACAGTACTATTATTATAGGGTGAATTGATGCAAAATGGATACACAGTATATCTGGCCATTGCCCACTGTTGGCAACAATTAGCCCTGCTGCGATACACCTGCCTAGTTCAGACTGGCCATCGGCGGTCGTGCCTTCATGGGTACCAGTAGCGTGGAGAAAATGGGCCGTTTTAAAAATGACCGGATTCTTTCCGCAGAGGACCGGCAAATTCATGAGGGCGATGTCGAGACTGTCACGTTGTGGCCGTGTGGAGAGTGTCGAACGTCGTTTGGTTAGATAGTCTTCTCCTTCTCTGGAGACGGCAAGTATGCCGCAGAGACAGCCTCCGAGAACTTCCCTTGTAGAGGGGGCCGTAGACTAGTTTGTGGAATGATGACTGTCAGGAGCCGCTGATACTCGAGTGAGAAACGTGGTGCGAGATAAACTCGTTCGTCTGGCTGGGGAGGACAGTGAATGAGTTCGTCGGGCAGGAAGGGTGGCGATTCCAATTCTTGCACGATTTATTTGTTTGGGCGTGTTGGGAACCGTGGACGGCTGCCTGTTGGGCGTGACTTCTGCTGGAAAAATTTGGCCTCCAAAGGCAAGAAGGATCCATTGGTAGCAAAACCAGCAGAATTGAGGAAAGGTGCATCCAGAGGTTTGCTCAGTCTAGTCTACTAACGAATCGGGAACAGAACTATGCTCCAACTCACGAAAAACAGGTATGTACATATATACAATGAACGCAGGAGGTCCATCAATGCCCTCCAATGCGGCCACCCAAGAAATAGAAGTCAGCAATCATATAATTCTTCAGCCGAAGCAGAGCCTATACCATGATCGTCCCCTCCAAGTGATCCAAGGAGAGGAATCGTCCCACGATTTCGCGCTGCGTACCTAGTGTAGCGAGCTTTTTGCCATGAGCCAAGCCAGGTTGGGTTGGAAGTTAGAGAATGATATAGGAAGGCGACGTAGTTGCTGGTCACACGGCAAGTATTTCGCAACTGATTAAATATATATCAGGGCAGAGATAAAAGCCACTATCCTTCTTCTTGCGATAGGTATTACTAGCAATTCATAGGCCTGTAATACTCGATCAACCGTCCCGGCTGGCCACTGTCTTGGCTCCCGACCTGAGCCGCCACCTTTTTCAAGGATATGAGTCGCACGTATTCTACTCAGGGCGTGTGAATGATATTCCGGAAGCAAAGCCGCCGTCTCACGAGGGAAACGCGTCCTCGAGACAGCATCATACCACTGGAATAGCCAAAACGGGGCATTTAGCGACTTATCGCTTCCGATGCAAGGCTTCACCAGGTTCCCGACGTAACCTGGACACATATCTCAACTTCACTACGGCCTCGTAGCCCCTTGCCACCTCGAGCGTCTAGAAAATAGGTCAGTCCCTCCACCTTTCTGCGCTTTCCCTTGAGGAACGGGGCCAGCTTTTGCGTCCATACCAGTGCCAGGCGTACCAACCTTCGTAGAGCGCATGAATCTTCTCCAGCTTGATACCGCCTTTTCTGGTCCCCTCGCATCATTTTCTGTGTCACCGTTTGGTGTTGGGCTGGGTTGACACTACGATTCCGGCGAGGCAGGTCAAGAACTGGAGCTCTCACGAACCAGCTGGATCCGGAACTCGTCGTTTGCCGCTCCTTCAGAGTTGCCCCTATGCCACTATGGCGCAGCATACACCCAGTGACATCGTTTCGACGCCAAGTTGAGTTATCAGTAACACCTCCTTGGGGAAGTAAATGCCAACTTTGCGTGCGGGGCCGCTGGGAAACGTGATGGCGTTCCTTTCTGGGAGCGGAGCCTGCTTGGTTGGGAAGCATAGGATAACAAGGTTATCGATTGGGATTCAGTTGAAATCTCGGAAGAGGGGAGATGGGTATTGCCAAACGGTGAAATTGAGATTCTGCTGCAGACGTCTGTGGTGGTTGGTGATGTGATCATGATGATTTGAGATTTCCGGCACACGTGGGCCGCTAACATGAAGTAGGCGGCCCAATAGCCAGCTGGAGTCGTGTTCCTCGGTCACAACGTAGGTAGGCGAGACTCTTTGGTGGACCGGGTGCCGGGACACGTGGATTTTTCATGGATAATCGAGAACTTGAAAGAAATGCCCAGCTGTGCAGTCGATTCAGACTAATTATATTGCGACGTTAGGTGGGGGGTCGAGGGAAATACAAAAACGCGCATGGCTTTTTACGCATAGTTTTCTTTATCTAACATCTGTCGACCTCAATCAAGAGCAGAAAGTACTACGCCGATCCTAGTCCAATCCATCGTTGACGACCAAAGGAGCTTGATCAAGCACCCAACAGAGCAGCACCTTAATTCTTCTTCGTGGCGAAGTGATAAGCCTGTGTCTTCTCCCTGAACTCCGTGATCTCCTCAGGTCTGCGTTCCGTCAGCTTGAGCTTCTTTTCGTCATATGTCTGCTGGCGCTAGTCGGCCTCTGGCTCTTGCCGAATATCTGGTGATAACTGTTGCAGTTGAGCCTCGGTCGGAGGCCAACAAGGCGTCTGCCGATCTTGGATCCTGTCCCCCTCACACATCTGCCCGGGCAATGTCGATGCTAGAAGGGCTGCAGACATTTAAAAACTTCGTCCACACCCCTCTCGGATGGACACAGCGCTCTTGACTCTTGAAGCGTACCCCATAATTTACGGGCCTACGGCTCGTGGCTTCTCATGTACCTCCCTTAAACGTAGTCGTTCCTAGATTTCCTTGACTGCGTAGGTTTTTCTTTGAGTCTGCCGGCCAGCGTCTGGGAGAGCAATGGTAACTCAAAGCCTCGTTGAGGGGCTAGCTATTCCTCGAATCTATTAGTCTGCCTCATGTGCAGCCAGAGTTTTCGCGAAGATTCTCATTGCTGCAGTGGCTTGGTGAAGACCCTGTTACTCATTTGGGTGCTGGAATCCATAGTGTCGGTCAGCATCTATGTTAAATCAGAATGGCGTTAAAAAGGAAACCCGCATCAAATATTTGACGGGCGTATCGACATGAGAAGCGCCGACCGATGTGAATAAACGATGGCAATGGCTGTAACGAATGGTTTTGTGTAGGGAAGTGAGTTACCCAGCAGTTAATGGAGGTAGGTGCATAGGAGGAGTACGGAATACAGTGTTACATCGTTGTTGTTCAGCCAAACCACAGCGTTTTGTTTCTTTTCGCAGCTGACACCTCTTTCTACAATATGTATTGACGAACATCTTCTGTATGCTCAATACCTCGGACAGGTACTCTCCACTCAGCCAGAGTTTCAATTGCTCGGATAATTTCTGCGAGGCCTCACTAGGTACAACTCCAATTTTCTTTCTGCGTTAGAATTGGGTCGTGCAATGGAAAATAAAATTGGCTTATTCAAGAGTTGACTATTGTTTGTACATTAGAAGACGGATTGCGAACGGTCCTGTAAAAACAGGAGCGCGTGGTCCGATTTAGCGTGCGGCACGAGGCGCTGCAATCACGTTGCTCGATCAACTGGCTCTCAGGGTTTCAGCCCAGGGCAGCGATGGGATTGGCTGCAGCATAAGCCTCCGCCAACTTCTCATCGCAAACAAACCCCACCAGTGAGGTATGGATCGTCGCACCTCCCGAGTCGGCTCTATTCCCGGATTTCTTGTTGCTACCTTTGTGTGATACTGCCAGAACACATCAGCATAGACAAACTGGTCAATAAACAATAAACAATCGACCTCCTTTGTTGTCTTGCTTAGCAGTCCTTGCGATTATTGTTTGCACTGCCATCTTGCGCAATCCCGTAGCCTTGTTGCATCAAAAAAACGCGCAGCCTCCATAGCGAGGTGCTGTGCACACAGTAGTAACTATGTAACTCGGGCGGTTGCAGCGCAACTGCAGACCCTAGGCGCCTAGGTGACCTTTGAAGACGCAGGTTTTCCATGCGCATCAACCGTCTATGACGTCCTTCTCAGCCCTCGGCCAAGAGAACAAGAACACCTCCCATAATTTTCGCGAACATCTACCAGTCCTCGATACCCACCTCAGGTAAGAGCATTGTCACAAGTCTCAGGTCTCAGGTCAGCAGCACCCAGTTGTTGCCCCTCCACCCCTCACCAGCCCTCCTGGATCAGCCCAGCAGCCCCAAGCCCCAACCAGGCCCGCCGCCCGAGACCCCGTCGCATTCGACAATCATACCGACGCTCAACCTGCGGATTTCGGCCGATCGAGAGTCGCGACAGCTGGCCTCGCCATTGTTCGATCCGCACGAGTGCTGGAACTTCAAGTCTTGGATTCGGTTTTGGCTCATGATTTGGTAAAGGTACGGGATAAAACGGCCTGCTCAGGCGACTTCCGCATTGTCTTGAATCATTTTGCATCCGCGCGCCTCTCCCGCATCGCCGCTGGACCAGCCCAGGGGCCCAGTCAAAGTTGAAGCAGCAAGCATCGCGCCGCAACCTAGCCACCGAGCTTTCCCCTTGCCGGCGACCCGCTCCTCGGCGTCGAATCAAGTCTTGTTGCATATTAACCTGCCATGACCCGGTGTCCTGGGCATCAAAAAGCTAACTTGAACTGTCGGGACAGGCCTCGAACTTTTTCTCACATCGACAAGCCCCTCCATCCGACCCTGCCCTCCCTGCCCCCCCACCGGCCCCATCGGCATCGTTATCGACGGGTTCTGCCACGCGCGCACGACATCCCCATCAGCCGACCCGTTTTGTGAGCTTAGCTGTCGACTTCTCTTTCGCGCACAATGAACGGAGCGCAACACGCGAAGGACACGTTGGCGCAAAAGCCGCCGCAAGGCGCGACAACACCGGCTACGTCCGCCAACGGCACCTCGGCAATAAATAAGAAGAGGAAGAAGGACGGCTTGAAGCCTATCATCACTACTGAAGGTCCTGGGTACGTACATCACGCTTTTCTGGCCCGCTGCACAAGATCGATTCGATGCCTTGTTTTTGCCCCCCGTTTTCTAGAAGGCGGATAGCGGCCGTCCCGCGTGTTGGGTTCGCGGGATCAGGTTCCCTCAACCTTGCGAACAACATTGCGCAGCGCGTGCCTCAGCGAGGTGGCGGGGTGCGACAGGCGGGCCATGGGACCCATGGGCCTATGGAGGGGAAGGCCACTTGCCTCCTTGTCCATGCGCGCACGCTGCGACATCACACAGCGCAGGCGCATGGGTATGGAAAATCCCCAGTTCGAAACGGGCGCCAGCCTGCAGATATTTTGTTGTGTCTGGCTCTAGTGAGCTGCGGCGCCTTTGCCTGCCTCGCACTACCCCGAATCCCCCTCTTCCTTACCGCTTCCCGACTCCGCCCGTAGGCGCAGGATACATCGATTTTGTCCACTGCTATTTCCAAGCTCGCAAAACACCATTCGGCACCATCAACAACACTTTATTCCGTCGAACCCCCGCTGTGCGAATTGCGCGGCCAACGTTCAAGATGAAGACGATGTTAAAGACAAGGTCTCTCCGCTTCCGCTTTTGAAACAAAGTCCCGCATTCCACTTGCTGTTGCTTGTTGCTTGTCGCGCGGACTGCCGAAAGCTCGGCACCGTGCGCAAAGACCACACACAGCCCGACCCAACCCCGCCACCTTCTCGCCCCATGTGCAATGTCGTCCAGAGACCGGGCGTTTGCCCACCTCGCCTCAAGCTGCAACAAATACATGTGCATATGCATAGCAGAGCGTTCACTTACACTTGGATTCACGCAGGGCCGCTCACCTAGCTTCCGCTATGACACATTCGCCGACATCGTCGTCTTCACTAGAGGACGCCGCCGAGAACACCGCCGATGAGGAGGATTCCGAGGATTACTGCAAAGGAGGATACCACCCCGTGACGATCGGGGAAAAGTTCAAGGACGGAAAGTACACAGTCGTGCGGAAGCTGGGTTGGGGCCACTTCTCGACAGTCTGGTTGTCAAGAGACAACACGTCCGGGAAACATGTCGCGCTCAAGGTAGTACGGTCTGCTGCCCACTATACCGAAACCGCCATCGACGAGATCAAGTTGCTCAACAAAATCGTCCAAGCAAACCCCAACCATCCCGGCCGCAAGCACGTCGTCAGCCTACTGGATTCGTTTGAGCATAAGGGCCCGAACGGCACCCATGTGTGCATGGTATTCGAGGTGCTGGGGGAGAACTTGTTGGGCTTGATCAAAAAGTGGAATCACAGGGGTATCCCTATGCCGCTTGTCAAGCAAATTACAAAACAGGTGCTTCTGGGGCTTGATTATTTGCATAGGGAGTGTGGCATCATCCACACGGACCTCAAGCCAGAAAACGTATTGATCGAGATTGGCGACGTTGAGCAAATCGTGAAGCGG
Organism: Chaetomiaceae sp. B2702; assembly: GCA_023628455.1. Classification (NCBI taxonomy): domain Eukaryota; kingdom Fungi; phylum Ascomycota; class Sordariomycetes; order Sordariales; family Chaetomiaceae; species Chaetomiaceae sp. B2702. Next base: position 12,029 of record JAMAKP010000126.1, on the reverse strand, counting down.
GTGGTTAAAAGCGATCCGAACAGCGATAAGGAGAAGGAGAATAATAGGAACGGGCGCCGGAGGCGGAGGACCCTGATCACAGGCAGCCAACCGCTGCCGTCACCTCTTAACGCAAGCTTTAACCAAAATTCGCTATTCCCGTCCCCTGGCTCACACAGCCTTGGCCAGATGCTGCATGATGGTAAGTCCCCCGAAAAAGCAAACCACTCACCCAGAATTCCCACATGCTAACCGATTTGTAGCAGGGAACAAGTCGAAAGAGCCCTCGCCGAAACCAGGTGCCGACAACACAGAGGAGAACCAGAAACAGCGGGAAAAGACGGCGGATATCTTGACGAGGGAGGTCTCGGGCATATCGTTAGACAAGAGCACGACGCCTCTTTCAACAACGGGCGAGAAGCGCAAGGCCGATGACATGCAGGCCTGTGACATTATCAGCGTCAAGATTGCCGACCTCGGAAACGCCTGCTGGGTCAACCACCACTTTACCAACGACATCCAAACACGCCAATACCGCTCTCCTGAGGTAATCCTTGGTGCCAAGTGGGGAGCAAGCACCGACGTATGGAGCATGGCAGCTATGGTATGTCCCTTGCACGCATTATTGTTTCCCTCCCCGCCTAATTTCCCTACCCCTAACTAACAACACAACCACAAGACCTTCGAGCTCATCACAGGCGATTACCTTTTCGACCCGCAGTCGGGCACAAAGTACGGCAAGGACGACGACCACATCGCCCAGATCATCGAGCTGCTCGGCCCCTTCCCCAAGTCGCTCTGCCTTTCCGGGAAATGGTCGCAGGAGATCTTTAACCGCAAGGGTGAGCTGCGCAACATCCACCGGCTGCGCCACTGGGCGCTGCCGGATGTGCTGAGGGAAAAGTACCACTTCAAGGAGGAAGAGGGCAAGCGCATTGCCGACTTCCTGACGCCCATGCTCGAGCTCATGCCCGAGAAGCGCGCCAATGCCGGCGGCATGGCCGGTCATCTGTGGTTGGAGGACACGCCGGGCATGAAGGGCGTCAAGATTGAGAAGGTCGAGGTTGGCAGTCGCGGGGAGGGTATAGAAGGGTGGGCGAGCGAGGTCAGGAAGCGGTAGATTGTGAGAGAAGGCGTTTGGTAGGGTCTGTTCTATGCGGTCTGTCTATTCTGTCTCTGTCTCTCTGGCGGTTGCAGAGGGTGCGGGAGTCAAGCCTGTCAAAGCGGGATGCACGTCCTAGGCAATGGTTTGGAGTGTCGCGCTTTTGGGGTGTGCTTTACCCGCCACCTGTGGCAACTCGGCAACGAGGGGCCAAGATAGACAAGACAAGACGGACGAGAGCCAGGCCTGGGTTTGTCTTTCTTCCTTTTCCATGACAAGGTCTCTCTGCCTGCCGATGGGTGTTGCCACGCAAAGTCTTATTACTCAGCGAATTTCCATGCCTGTCTGTTCTTCTATAACAAAGATTTTTTGTCTTCATCGTCCTTTCCCTCCCCCCTGAAAATCTATAGTAAGCATCTTGGATGCTTCATTTGGTTTGCTCACACGCCCTTCCCTTCCTTCTTTGGCTTGCTTTGCGGAAGAAAAAGATATGCGGTTCTATTAGATGACTTTTTTTGATGACATGACTTTTTTTTGGTTTTCTCTCACATTGCATTTCGGTTGGTTGGTTGGTTGGTTGGTCGCTGGTTGTTGGTGTATCTAGCTCTCAGTATAGCCTCTCTCTTTACGATCCCTCCCTCCACACCCACGCCTACTTACTCCCTTCCAACGTTACCAACCCGGGCTTCTTGGTCTTCAGTCCATCTTTCTTTTATGTTCGGGAATTTCGGTCGATGGGGGTCACGAAATATATGGATAGATATTGGTATGAGGGTTTTTTACATCCTGGTCCACTCCCCTGCGATATGAGCATTCCTGCACCTCGTTACCAACCTTAACTCGTATCACATCACGTACGAGTGAGCACAGCCTATAATTACCTACGCGACGACCATAAAACTGCAATATCTCTTATATCACTGGTTTTTGAATGTCTCGCATGATTTGATTAGCCCCACAATAGAATGAGAAGGTGGGATGTCGGTCAGCTCGAGGCGTCGAGAGACGAGATAACAGGCGTCGACTTCATTCGTTGCGGCCGGTCATTGAGATGTCAACGGCAAGGTGAACAATTCTTTCTTGAAGAGGAAACAGAAAACGATAAAACATTCTCATATTACTGTAGTTGAGAAGACGCCCTAAGATTGCCATCCCTGAACGCCGTGTGGTAGTGGATACGCCCGCAACTAAACACCAAGCCAATCATTCAATTTGTGAAGAATGTTCGCACGGTTGAGAGCCAAACGGTGTAGACCCAGGGTTGGGCCGGAATTACCGCTATTCCTCTCGCAACTAGCGTCGGCCACCCTTGCCCTTTGCCGTCATCTTCCGGAACGCCTCCAGCCCCGCAGATCCAACAGGCCGGAACTCTGCCGCACTGCGAGACGGGTTGAACGTGCTGCGCGGCGCGATGGTGTAACTCGCGGGAAGACCAGCCGGCTGGGCACGGTTGGTCTTCTTGTTCTCGGGCGCGAGTAGGCGTTCGCGTTCCAGCTCGAAGCGCGTCTTGGTCTCCGCAGGCCGCTGGGTTAGTGTCATCTGTGAGCCGGACACGGCAGCCTCTTGGCGCTGGGCGAGTTTCGCAGCGCTGTTGGAAATAAGTTAGTGACCAGTCCGGAAGATAGGGGAGTGAGGGAATTGTAAAAGTAGTGGACATACGCAAAGTCAAAATCGCGGGTCTCGATTTGCCGCTTCCTGTAGTCGTCTGTTCGCTTCAGTATCGGGCGACTCCATTCGCCGACCAGCCGCTCGGCTATCCGCTTGATGCTGGCTTCGGGCCGCTTGCTCCGAGTGTAGAAGTAAACCACCTTGCCGATGCCGCTGCTCAAGAGGGCCTCTTTGTTAATGGGTAGCTTCGCGAGGGCATTGAAAATGTCACGCTGGATGTTGTATGCTGGAAGGCTGCCGTCGTTGAGAGGCTCGAGGAAGTATTTGACCGACAAAAGGAGGTTTGTCTCGGGATCGAGGACGGAGTCTTGGACGGCGGTTCGGTTGAGCAGAGCCGTGACTTGCGGGAGAAGCTTTAACTTGTGGGTGGCGGCCATGCCTTTTTGCCGGGCTTCGTTGTCCGCTACGCAAGCTGTTTCCATGGCCACCTTGAGATGTGCAATTTGGTCGTCGATTTGTTCTTCAAGATCCTGGACGCTATCAGTCAGATGTGTGTCACCAAGAAAAAAGGGCCGGGGCACAAACAATCTCGTCCTTCTTGCGCCTACGCTTTGTCGGGTTCTTCAGGGCGTTATCCATCGCTCGCTGAATGGCTCGGCGGCGCCGCTCCTCCGGTGTAAGGTGCTCTTCATTTACTTCCTCTTCTTGTTGAGCCTCCTTCCTCACCGCGCGCCGCTCGCCGCCAGTAGCGCGTGCTTTCCGGGGCCGGCGTTCGCCCTCCTCAACATCGCCGCCATCGTCATCTGTCGCTCTCGACCGCTTCTTTGGCCTGCGCCCCTCTTTAGGCTTCTTCACTGTATCTCCAGCCACCCGTTTGCGCTTGGCAGCTTTGAGCGTCATCGCAACATTCTCGTCGATCTCGACCGGTCTTTCTTCGAGGGTGGGATCGTAGTCTTCAAACTGGTCCTCATCAATTTCGGAGAGGAGATCGGAATCCTTGTCAGAAGCATTCCCGGCATCATCATCGTGATAATCATTTTCCGCCTGGGGTTTCGGTTCGGCCGACGCCGCCCGCGAACCAGCTGAAGAGTTCGCGTCCGACATTGTCGTTTTGGATCGCGACTTTCTCTGGATGCCTAATCGAGGATTGAAAGACTGGTTGTTGAATGGTTCGCGGTTGAAAAAATCCAGAAGTCGATGGTTTTACGCTTGTAATTGTTGTATGTAGCACGATGGAAATCAGGAAGTCGTCGATTTGAAAGGTAAGTCGACAGCCGATCTGTTGCTGCCTTTCTTTCGGAAACTCGCAGCTGCAGGCGAACAGGCAACTGGTCCGTGCTTCAATCAGCCGCAGATTCCCCGGCGCAAGGAGCGCAAACAGACCAGGTGGGTTCTTGCGCCACGAGTGAGGTGGGGCGGTTCGTTCCAGAAAACTGCCGGCTGCTGCCATGGCTGCTGCCGTGTTTACTTCGGAAAGTGGTTGCCACCAACGACGCAAGCTTGTTCGCGCCCCTTCTGCTACGGCATTGCGAAAAAGGAGAAAACGCGAGGCAAGCCCCGCGCTGCCAGAGCCCGCCCGCGTCTACCTTTCGTCATCAGCAGACTGCTTTACTTTTCCACGCCATGGATCGCCGAACATACGAGGGCCCGATGGACTGGGAATACCAGTCGCAACCCCCTGTGGACCATTCGAGTCCTTTTGCAAAATTCTCCCAGAAGCCCTCAACATGTGAGTTCTTCGCGCAAACTTCCTCCCACCGCGGGATTTCATTCCTTGCTCCTCTGTCTTGTATACCAGCGCAACTTCGTGCTACACGCAATGCAATTTCTTCCATCCGACTCCGGTCGTCGGATTTGCGCATCGTGGGGTATGCTGACCGAGCTCCGTCACCTATAGCAACGTTTAACTCGCCGTCGAAACTTCGCTCGACCAACCCGAATCCGTTCGCCTTCGGAAGTACTCCCAAAGGCTCGCCCCTCAAGCCGCAAGACCAGCCACGCCCGCCGCATGCATCGTTCTTTAAGCCTCAGCTACAACACAAACCATCAGCGCCAGCATTTCGGAACCCCGCCTTCACAACCCCTCAAAAACGTGTCGATGAACTTGCGTATCCTGACTATTCCGGCGCGGAATCCAGCCCTGCCCTGACGGATACGTCGGAAATGCCGGCGGACACCCCCGAGTTCGACCGAGAGGAGGAAGACATCGGAAAGCTGACTCTCACACCATCTGCCGGCAGGACACTGTTCAGCAAGACCCTGCTACGAAACCACGCGGCAGGGCGGGGGGAGATTCTCAGAGGAAACCGAGACAAAGTCAGGAAGCGCAAGAGACTGCACGGCGATAAGGATGTGGGCAGCGTTCGGTCACGCCTCGCACACGATTCTGACGACTCTGATAGCGATTGGGAAGGCGAACCAAGTGCCGGTGCGAAAGAAAGCAAGGAGAGGAAGGCTGCTCAGCGGGGCTGGTTTACCAACTTCTTGTCGGCTGTTAGCGACCACCCGAGCGCCCCGGCAATCTTATCTAAGTGGCTGCAACTCGGCGTCAACGTTGTCCTCCTGAGCATTGTTCTCTTCGGCATATTCGCTATTCTCTCTCAGATTCGGTCTGATTTGTTTCATGCGAGCGAGAAGGCCCGGGCCGCCATTGTCAACGAGATGTCGGCGTGCGGCGAGAACTTCAGGAAGAATGCTTGCTCGCCGAGGGCTAACCGGCCACCTGCCCTGGACGGCCCTTGTAACGAATGGGAGGCGTGTATGAATCAGGATCCGTCCGTCGTTGGGGTTGTTTCGATCTCGGCAAAAGCAGTCGCCGAAATCATGAACGAGTTTGTCAGCGTCCTGACGTTCAAGACATGGGTGAGCTACATATGCTATTTCACTTTGTCGTTATGTCTGGGTCTAATAGTCATGTCCAGGGCTTCATTCTCTCGCTCTTCCTGGTGACAGTCGTCGCTAGCAATGTCGGCTTTGGGTTCCTCCGCGAATCCACACTTGCTCACTCAGCGAAGCCGGCTGAACCCCTGCATTCGCCGCCGGCAGTGCCCCCGATGCTGGGATCTGCTGTGGCGCACCATCCCCAACAAGCCTACATCTGGGCTCCCCTAAACCAGACCCCGCGACATGTTCGGAAGAACTTCTTTGCCAACGACGTTACGGACTCGGAGGCATCGCCAGATTTGAAGATGATCATGGCGCCGCAGACCCCGTCAGGGCGAAGGAGTCCGAGCAAGGGTGATAGGGGTAGGAGCCCGACGAAAGGGTCCCGGGTACGCAGCCCGAGTAAGGGGTATTAGTCAGATGGGTGAAAAACATTGGAACCGTGGAGGCGCTTGGCTTGTCGCGTACGACGCTGTAATAACTATGTACATGTAATATGGTTGGATTCCGTTTGTCTGGGTTGGTTCTGGTTGGAACTTGGTAACAGGGTGTTTGGGTGGTGGACTGCGGAGCATGACAATCCCTTGGTATTGTGAAGGTTTGGTAGGTGTTCATTCCGCTGGGCCTCTTATTATTTTCATCCTGAACTCATTTCTCTTGTTACATCTTCTTCGGCGCCGACATTCTGATGATGGCGTTTTGCTCTGCGGACCAACAAGTAGCGACCGCCTCGCGCTGCGGCGTATCGGCACGGACCGGCCGACCGGATTGGAAATTTAGACTCGCGTCAGGATCGTACCACTTTCAGGTCCTTGATCCAATTCTGCGTTACACTAGCGCGTAACTCTTTCCAATACAGGCTCTTCAAGTTTGCAGCCCCACAGCCATTGACGTCCCAATGACGGCGTCTGCAGGAGCCGTACTGCGGACATACATAACAGCGCCTTGCAGCCAAGATGCAGGATGGCTCAGCTGGCACGTGAATCGTGCGCAATGTGTGCTATGTTTTTGCCGACATCCGTGATCTCGCTAGAGCAGTGGAAGCCCCAGCAGCCCGGGGAGAGGCCCACGAATCCCATCACTTTTGTTGGCCACCTAACCTGGCGTTCTAGAACCTTTAGGACCACGAGCCACAGGGACGGACCCAAGTCTTGGCGCGCTCGGGTTACGGGGCGCTCGCCGGAAGAAACCGTCGACTTAGCGTCCGTAGCGGATGGGTTTCGTAGAATTCAACATCAGCCGCACTGCTCACCCAGGATTCCCCAAAAATGGTCCCGACGAAGGCCAAGTTCGAAGCCGGAACTAGCCCCGCAAATTGTCTCGCACAACTACTGCAATGAGACCCCGGTACGTATTACATAGAGGATTTGCGAAGCGCGAAAGCTCTACTGCCTCAATGGTGCTCCAGTCCGATGATCCCCGTTTACGAAACCCTGTAATGTTGAAAAGAAGTGAGGCACGCACGGCACGTAAACCTGTTACTGTATGTACAGTACCGCAGGCAAAAGGATCCCTGGTGAGCTTTGGGCCTGTGACATCATATACCAATTTCTAGTCAAGAGGCGCGGCGGGATTCAAGGACTTGTCGTCTTGATCTGTGAGTGGGGTGAAACAGCTTCCAGGGTGCAACCACTTGCGTATGCCCTATGGGATGCTGCTACTGTACATACATGCATCACTGACTGAAGGCGAATATGCAAGTACCATCACCCTATCAGGCCAAATGTGGCACTCTGTAAGGACAGGGTAGGTAAAGGTATGTACGGGCATGACGCATACACAGGGCCCCTTTCGTATTTTCCCATTGTCATCGCCACCGTTCTAATGTATCCCGATCTCTGCTGGGTGGCCATGATGTGACATATATGTACCGTACAGTACATGGTACATATAGGTGGTAGGTACTAACATATCCGGGAACACGCCCCCCGCCAAGCGAGGCTGCAGCCCATCTCTGATATGGTCCCAGCGCTGGTGCAGGACCCTGCGCCCGGCGGTTGACGGAGCGGGCTGCATATTTAAATTAGGTAATTATTTTGCTTCCCTGAGCGAGAAACGCGAAACTACGAACGGATCCGCCCGCCCATCAGAGACAAGCTTTGTTCAACCTTGGCGAATTGATCAGATCTAGGCGCGCTGCGCGTCGCCTCGGCTTGATGTCCATTCCTTCATTCTTCTTTCGACTTCTTTTCCTTCCCCAAAGTTCCTCTCAGCCGGCGCCTGCCCCACTCCCCGCAGGCTTGCGCATGGCATGGGTGGCCCTGCCGCCGCTTGTACTTGCCGTCTCCTTACTCCAATAGGTAAGCGACTGCCCGTTCAGTGTCCATCAACGCCGCCTGCCCACTCCCTCACCTCACCCACTAGACATCAAACCTCCATAGCCAGTTTCTAACGTTGCGTTTTTTGTCCTTCAGGCTTCAGGCTCCAGGTCTATGTTCCGAACCCCAATCGATACCCGGCTTTCCCCAGCTCTTCCCAATCTCGGTGATGGGCGCCTGCCAGCACACCTATCGACGGCATTTTTCGGATGCCGCCTGACCAAGACGCCCTCGGACTGGCAACATGGATCCGATGGACGAGGACGCACCGGGAGGAGGCCAAAATCCTGCTCCGCCGCCGGCGCCAGCGCCTCAATCTGGCTCCACATCGAGCGGAAACAATCCGACCCCTGCTACAGGGTCAACTTCGGGCGCATCAAAGAGAAAGAGGGGCCTAGGTGTTGTGACACCAAATGCGTGTACGGAGTGCCGCAAGAAGCGCGCCAAGGTTCGTGCTTCTTCACGTGGGATGTGGGCGGCCCGTCCATCTCCCTATGTGCGCTGGTAGTAAAGACAAAAAGCTCACAGTTATGCCCCCTGGCAGTGCGACGGAAACAAGCCTTGCGGTCGATGCAAGGCCCAGGAGGACGTCGAGTGTGTGTACGAAATCCCGGTTCGCCGGTCGAAAGAGAACCTTCGCCACGAAATCGAACAACTCCGACGCCAACAGCGCAACAATGAGCAGGTTATTGCTGCTCTTGTCCGCCCGGGGGTCTGGGAAGAGGTGCTCTCCCGTCTACGTAGCGGCCAAAGCGTGGAATCCATTTCAGACTGGCTTGGGGGCACAGGGCCGTCGGGGGGCGCCGCGCTACCTCCAATCAGCCGCCTGCTGACACAAGGAAACGCTGCTCCCGCATCATTGTCCGGGTACGACGCGGCCGCGTCTGGTAGCTATGGGCCACTTCCGCCCGGCCTAAGTTCCCTGAGCCCGACTCAAGGACAGCAGCCGCACGGTCTCCGGCACGAACCTGAACAACAGAGCCCCTGGGGCGGCCACTTTTCTACCCAGAGCCACCCGACCCCGAGCGGCTCCCATCCGGATGCGAACTGGAACCCGGAGGTGATAAGGAATACTCAGTCGCGTGTTGGGTCTTGGGTCGAGAACCAAGTCGAGGACTCAGAGGGACAGAGAGGACGCCGATTTGGTGAGATCCTCCTTCCCGATGTTCCCGAAATGCAAGTCCCTCCCGAGACATGGACAACGATAACCGACGATCCGGGGCTTGTTCAACACTTATTGGCTCTTTACTTTTGTTGGGAGTATCCCACCTTCGCCTCGCTCAGCAAGGAGCATTTCCTCAAGGATTTCATGGAGGGCCGACCCCGGTTCTGCTCTTCCATTCTCGTCAACGCGCTGCTGGCATTAGGGTGCCGCTTCTCGAACCAGCCGAACACGCGGTCCGTTCCCGACGACCCGCATACATCGGGCAACCACTTCTTCAAGGAGTGTCAGCGTCTGTTTTACCAGGAGCAGAATCACCATAAGCTTACCACTATCCAAGCTCTTGGAATTATGTCCATAAGAGAAGCAAGTTGCGGACGGGACTCGGAGAGCTGGTATTACGCTGGCCAGAGTATTCGGCTGGCTATCGAGATGGGCCTGCATCGACTGCAAGACGATGGCAAGGACGATGATGAAAGCGCCGTACAAGCGGCTACGTTTTGGGGAGCATTTGCCTTGGACCAGTAAGCACTCGCGGAGACCCCCGTCCTGAAACCTCGTTTGTCTTTGTGGTGTGGTCCGATTTCTAACTGACGTTCAGCGCATGGTCCTTGGCAACCGGCTCACTCCCCCAGTGTTCTTGTTTCCCTCGCCTACCACCGAAGCCTGCCATAATAGATGACATCGAAGCGTCGTTATGGATTCCATATACGGATGACGGTAAGGGATCGCCTCTGCCCATGCGTGCTTGATTGGTGGTAGCTGATTGACCGCTCCAGGCGCCCCACTACAACGGTCCTGCGAACAGCCGTCCAACGTTCGCTCCGTGTATAAATGCTTTTGCGAGCTCAGCGAACTGGTCCACCAGTCTCTATACATCTTGCATTCTCCCGGCAGGCCACTCACTAGCAGAGATTTGCTTACCATCTATACCCAATACCTAAATTGGTATGACAAAATCCCCGAAGTACTGCGGCTCGGCCATAACTTCACTCCGGCCGTCTTATTTGCACAGTGAGTAATTCCTATATGACCACCTTTGTATGTGTGGCAGGGGAAGCTGTTGGCCTGGGTCAAGGGGCTAACTCAAGTGACAGCATGTACTATCACTTTGCCATACTTTCTCTCTTCCGGCCCCTAATCAAGCTGCGGATCATTGGCTCAAGCATTACTCCACGCGATGTCTGTTCCCAAGCGGCAGATGCCATCACTGGCCTGCTTCGTTCGTATGCGCAGCTTTACACGCTGAGACGGACGCCATCGTTCGTCCCCTACTTTGTTCTCACATCATCGATCATGCACCTCGCAATTGCTGCGACCAGTTCGGGATTTCGGCTGGCTGAAGGCAGCGATCCGGCCAAAGCCGGCCAATCGTCACAATTACCGGCCAAGTTGGATCCTCACGTCACAGAGGCTCTCGCTCGGGGGATTGCAGACTTGACCGAAATGGCTCCCTGTCATCACTTTGCAGAGCAAGCGCTCAACATACTTCGATTCCTGGCCCAAAAGTGGAATATCGATGTCGAGATCAAAACCACAGGCGGCGATGAGCCCCGCGAAGTGGTCTTGCCTGACCCTTACGAATCCACACGGCCAGTGACGACGGGTCTGAACTTTTTTGCGCCAAACTTCCGGGAACCCGATTTCAACTGCTCGTGGGGCGGCGGCACAGCGCCGGTAGGTGGCTCGGACTCGAGATACAGCAAGCCCAATGAATCCGCAGAGTTGGAGACTGCGCTGGAGAATCCGCTGTTCTGGCCGTTTCCGACACAGGGCCGGCCCATGTTGCCGGCCGGGAAGGAACTGGAGGACGCTGGGTTCGAGTTAATCTAAGCTAGCGAGCTGACTCATACTCGCCCCCGTCCTCGTCCTCGTCCTCGTCCTCGTCCCTGGGACCACGTCTATAAAGGCGGTATGTCCGTTTTGGTACCCCTCACGGGTACCCCGGGCTTAAGAGATAGATAGAATAACGAGCCGGGAGAGATTGGGGGGAAAAGAAACAGACAGGGTTATTAATCTACTGGGTAGCGGGATTTTGGGATTATTCCAGCCGGGATACACAGCATTTTACGAGCAAGGGGCGCATTCAGAACAAGGCAACAATTCCATGGGGGAGTTCAAAGACGAGGGCGGCCATTCCTGTGCAACATACCATGCACTGGAGCATGCATGTGGACGGCGTTTGGCTTGGATAGGGGACTTCGACGGCTTTGACGTAGCGTTTTCCGTATTCCTTTCCCAGTCCTTGATACCCCATAAATTACCAAATTTTTAAGACAGAAGAAATCTGCATGTGCATTTATTTATTTAGCAGCAGCATGGAGTCGTGATGACGGTAATCTTTCGGGATGGGCTGCATGGGATTATCCGCTTGACGTTTGCGTGTGTGGGTGGCCGCGGTGGTGGTAATTGTTGGGGTTTTGCAGCCGAACCGGGGGGGGGGGGTGTAAGGACTCGGGCGGCACGAAATCGCTTGCCGGGCTTGCTGACAGGCCGTGTGTACGGCGCGCTTGCACAACAAGCACAAGTGACAAGTGACAAGTGCTTCGGGGGGAATGTCCCCGGACACCGAATCTCCTCCTCCTCCTTCTCTTCCTCCAAACCAAAAACAGTCCATCGTTGCGAAGCTGGGAAAGGATGGAGAAGAAAATAGGGGCCATGCCCAGTCCTTAATTGACGGTTTTAAGATGGGCTTCCCACCGATCGAGTTTAAGGCGGCCCACCCCACAGCATCCGACCCGACCGACATTCGATCTTATCTCGACAACCACCACCACCCCTCCTCGGCCCTTGCCCTGGTCCTTGTCTTTTGAGGATTCGATGAACTGGATGATGGATGAACGAGCAAGGGGGGGGGGGGGGGGGGGGGGGGGGGGGGGGGGCCGGGGGGGGGGGGGGGGGGGGAGCGTGGGGAGCGTGTCGAGGGCATGTCGAGGGCGGGCGCGTTGTGGTTCTTCCTCGGGCTCATGGTCCTGTT